>WYDF02281594.1:0-17066 GCA_009867245.2 Adranes taylori | reverse complement strand
GAGAGATGGAAATATTTACGAGAGGCTTATGTCCAGCAGTGGACGACTATATAGCTGTTTGATGATGATGATGATGACTATTTGTTACTGGTACGTTCTATAATGTATATAAAAAATATAAGTTAAAAAAAATTAGAAGTACTATGTTTGATTTACCTTCCTATAAACAAGAAATGATCAGTTAAATTTAATCGTTTAGTTGCTCTTAAAAGACCTCTGATGGTGAAACCTTCACAAAAGCACACTACAACAACAGCGTGCTCATCCACTAACAAGTTCTTTATAACTTTGTCAAACGTAGCGTTGCCAGCATTACTCAATACTTTATCTTCTTTAGCAATACATATATCAGCATCCTCGGCAAGTTCACGAAAAGCTTGTATACCAGCCTGACCATAGTTTTCTGAGAAAATAAAAAAAATTATATGAAATCTTCAAATGTTGGAATGTGGATAGGATCAAAACGTAGTAGCCAACCAAAGTTTAGAAATCGAGGATTTTCATTAATCCTACATCTTTCATATACATAAATGCATCTACTGCGTACATATTGTAATCGACAAAAAAGATAGTAGATGTATTCACTTATTGAGATTCTAATGTAAAAAAATTTAAACATTTTTAATACATAATCTAAGGGAAACGCGATTTATTGGATACATGCAAATACATCGGATAGCATCTTTTACGATTCACGAGGGGATAAAACATCTCCGCAGAGTGGAAGAAATTTGTGGTCAAGAGAAAACCGAGGCAGTTTCTCGCTTAAATCAGTTATTGTGTCTGTGTACTAGAAAGAGATCATTGAAAAAATAATTTAAGTAATTGATGTTTAATAAGTAAGAATGGGCCACTGACACTTAAAATATCACTTTTTTTCGCAAGGTTTCTCCGTCAGGGATCGTCACGATTGAAAATAATATACAAGCAAAAAATATATAAGGGAACGCTTAATATTGATCAACTAAATCAGTAAAGTTTATAATCGTGACAATTTTTGATTAAAAAAAGTACGCGATTCTTTATCTGTTAATTATTATGTCTAGAGTACAAATGTAAGTCAACATTTATTTTTATTAAATATTTTGGTTAAAAGAACTGTACACCTTAAGATCTTTTGATTTTATTTGATTCTCAGTAAATAATTGTTTTCATTGTAAGTAGTTTTCCATGTTGATCACGAGTTTTTATATTTACTTGTTGTGTAATAATAAAATTTGTTGTTGGCGGATTAATCTTTAATAATAATTTAGTTCACAATTTTTGATTATATAGAGTATTAACGCGCTAATGATTCACCCTAGATATGGTAGTTAAATATCTATATATCAAATATGTACGTCACCTCATACATAATTTTTATGAACCATTGAGCGCATAATTAAATAGAAATTAAAAGCTTTTATAGCCTTAGATATAAAAAGTTTTTGCATAACTGAAAAACGAGTAAAGAAGAACGCAAATTTCCGTCATAAATCTAGAACTCAAAATCGGCGAAAAGAGGGGAAATAATTTTGTTAATTTCCTTTTGCGACGACAAATTCTTGATTGGCAACTTGCCTTTAAATACAATTATATTTTGTATTGTTTTTCACGTTATAAATCGTAGATTATTAATACTTATTATTTTATTTTTATTAATACTCATTATTTTATATTTTGTTTTTTATTCATACTTAATTTTTTCTCATTTGAAATATTAATTTATGATGAAATTTTGGATCTCTTCTTGGACTGCTTTTCTTCACTGAATTCCTTTAAATTTTTTATAAAAATATTTTATAAAAATATTATAAATATTTTGAAATATGCAGGTTATTTATTACAATGTGAATTAAACTATGTGTTTTTAAGTGCGATAGTCTATGACATAAGTGGGACAGGCTACAAAGCTTATTTCAGGGTGATTCAAAATTTATAGTCAAAAAGTATATGATCGTCATATGCTGATAACATATAATATTTACAGTATTATGTAAACAACAAATAAATAATCAAAGCCTAAAATCTGTATGTATGAAGATGGCCCGAAAGGGTTGAAACTATAGTTGAAATCTAACCATTGTTCTGTAGGTGCTAAATAACAGAGTAAATATTCTTTCAATTGATCATACTATATATTATTGTTATTAGTATTATTATTATTATTATATGTATAAATACCACATATCAGTGGTAAAAGTGTATAAAATTAAGTAATTATCTCAGAAAATATCACAAAAATTCTAAATACAGTAAAGTTTTGAGGATCTTGACGAAAAACAAAAAATCCGGCTCCCTTTACAAAAGCGAAACAAAAACCCGGCACTTGTACCATATATGTCACGTTTATTTTAGTGACAAACGTTTGTGTGATCCCTAACTGGATAAATAAATTCCACATCCAGTTCAAACCCATCCAATACAACCTGAATCAAAGAGCGAAAGTTAAGTTAGGACGTAGAAAATTTATAAATTATTATTTCGGGGTTGAGGAATAACCATAGATAGCTACACTGGATAATTAGAAATTAATTATTAGAGCCCTTACTTGAATAAAGCTACCATTACCTAACTAACATTTATAGTTTAGTAATTAATAATATTATTTATTATTTTATTTTATCTTAATACTTACTATTTACTTATATATTACCTACTACTTGTTATTTTATATTTTATTTTTTAATGTTTTTTGTGTTATTCGGAATAATTGTTTTAATATATTTTATTTTTTAACGTTTTCATGTTATAAATCAGAATTCCATTTTCAGATGACACTGACACTTAAAAAAGATACGCATCTGTTTAACAGGGCTGATGTTAGCCTATTATTAAATTATCGACTATGCTCAGCAATTTCTCAAAAGTGTTTGAGACAGTTATTACTAAAAGTGTAATCAAGTTTATTAAAACAAAAATGCCAATGTATGTTCTAACCAAGACTTAGTCTAGTACGGTTATTAGTATTACTGAATGACATTACGCCAATAAAATTACCATCAGTGTTAACCACAGAAACATATGTCCATCCAAAAAACTTAACAATATCAATCATAACCTGTGCCTGATAATAATCCGATGGCACAACACGTAGGAAATAATTGAATCGACTTTTGTCTGATAGATCTGTAGATGTAGTTGAGTAGCCAACTTGTGGAATGTGGAATAATTGCAGAAGATTTTGAACCTGAAAACAAGATATTCTAAAAATGTATCGAAACAAAAGTGCATTTAGAAATTCTATTCTAAGCGCGTAGGTTGTCACTCACGACATAATATTGCAACTTGGCATTAAAAAAAATTGTGGTCAGGTTCGCAACTTCAATTTTAATATATTAGAAGTAAAAATTTTCTATACACTACATTAAACAAACTGTATACTATAAACTGCTAGGTAATATCAGCATTTGTTTTATGCAGTACATAACAAAGTTATATTAAAAATTAGATGGCAAAACTACTACCTAGTGCGAATCTGATCACAAAGTTTTTTATCCAAAGTTGCAATATTAATCAAAGTTGCAATGCAAGGACAAGGATCTACAACACTACATAGGTCAGCGTTTGTTGTATGAGGAATATAGTAAAATTTGTAACTTTTATTATATCACTGATGAGATGGCGGACATGATCATAAATTTTGTATTCAAAGTTGCAATATCATGTAATATATAGCTAAATGTCTAACTTTCATTATATTACAAATAAGGTGGCATACCTGATTGGACCTTTCGTTGCAACTTTCAATAAAAAACTTTCTTATCATGATCGCTACCTGATTTTTAATATATTAGAAGTTAAAAATTTTTACTATATATTACACACAACAAAGCCTGATCTATGTGATGCTTTCTAGACTCTTGTTGTAACTTTGTAATCAGATACGCCACCTCCTGTTAAATAAAATATTGTTCGTAAAGCAAACGCTGATTTACGGAAAGTTTTTTATTGCAATTTCAAATAATATCCAATTTTGTATAGAAAACATTGTGATCATATTGACCACCTCATTTTTTAATATATTAGAAGTTACAAATTTACAGTATATTGCATAAAACCAATGGGGATCTATGTAGTGTGTTTTTACTCTCTTTTCATTACAACTTTGAATAATATTACAAATTGGAATAAAACATTTTGTGATCAGGTACACCACTTCATTTTTAATATAATGGAAGTTACAAATTTTACAACATACTACACCCAAAAAATACTAATCTATGTGGTGCTTTTTAATACTCCTGTTGTTGCAATTTTTTCATCATATACACCATCTATTTTAATATAATGGAAGTTACAGAGTTTCCTCTATTGTGCATAAAACTAACACTGATTTACGTAGCCTGTTTCGTTTTTATTGCACCTTTGAATAATATTGCAACTTTGAATACAAAACTTTGAATAGAAATTAGAAATTTGTAGTATAGTGCATAAAACCGATTCTGATCTATGTAATGTGTATTTTCTCTCTTTTTATTGCAACTTTAAATAATATTGCAACTAGGAATAAAAAATTTTGTAATCAGGTAACTCACCTCATTTGTAATATAATAGAGGTTACAAATTTTACTATATACTATACACAACAAACGCTAATATATGTGGTGTTTTTTTTTAATCCTGATGTTGCAACTTTATAACCAGATTCGCTACCCCTCTCTGATGTAATAGAAGTTACAGATTTTCCTACATTGTACAAAAAACAAACGTTGATTTATGTTTCTTTACTTTTCATTCATTGCAACTTGGAAAAATTTTGCAACTTTAAATACAAAACTTCCCGCCTCCACCTTATTTCTAATAGAAGTTAGAAATTTGCAGTATAGTGCATAACACCAATGCTAATCTATGTAATGGAGGTTACAAATATTACTTGATACTATACACAACAAACGCTAATATATGTGGTGTTTTTTATATTCCTCTTGTTGCAACTTTCTAATCAGATACGCCACCTCCTTTCAAATATAATGGAAGTGACAAAGTATCATATATTGCACATAAAACAAACAATGATTTATGTAGCGTTTTTCGTCTTCTGTTATTTCTACTTGGAATAATTTTCCAACTGTAAATACTAAACATTGTGCTCAGGTTGACCACCTCATTTTGAATATAATGTAAGTTACAAATTTACAGTATACAAATTTACAGTATAAAACTAACGCTGATGTATGTAGTGTGTTTTTCTCTCTTTTCAGTTCAACTTTGAGTAATATTGCAAGTTGGAATAAAAAATTTGTGATCAGGTAATCTAACTCATTTTAAATATAATGGAAGTTAGAAATTTCTTTATATACTACCAATTTACTATATACAGCAACATGGAATAATATTGCAACTTTGAATACAAAATCTTGTGACCAGGTTGACCACACATTTTTAATATAATGAAGTGACAAATTTATAGTATACTGCATAAAACCAATGCTAATCTATGTAGTGTGGTTTTTCTCTCTTTTTATTGCAACGTGGAATAAAAAGTTATGTAATCAGGTACTCCACCTCTCTTTTAATATAATGGAACTTACACATCTTACAACATACTACACCCAAAATATAATGGAAGTTACAAAGTTTCCTATATTATACATATAACAAACATTAATTTGTGTAGCGCTTTTTCTCTTCTTTTATTGCAACTTGGAATAATTTACCAATTTACGATATATAGCAACTTGGAATAATTTTGCAACCGTAAATACAAAACTTTGTGATGAAGTTGACCACTTCATTTTTAATATAATAGAAGGCACAAGCTTACAGTATACTGCATAAAAGTCAATGCTGATCTATGTAGTATGTCCTTCCTCTCTTTTTATTGCAACTTTGAATAATATTGCAACGAGGAATAAAAAGTTTTGTGATCAGGTACGCCACCTCACTTTTAATATAATGAAACACACATCTTACTACATACTACACCCAACAAACGCTAATCTATGTATTGTTTTTTTATATATTCCTGTTGTTGCAACTTTCTAATCAGATACGCCATCCCCTTTTAAATATAATGATAATTACAAAGTTTCCTATATTCTACATAAAACAAACATTAATTTGTGTAACGCTTTTTCTGTTCTTTTATTGCAACTAGGAATAATTTTGCAACTTTAAATACAAAACTTTGTGATCAGGTTGACCACCTCCAATTTAATATAATGGAAGATACAAGCTTACAGAATACTGAAAAAAACCAATGTTGATCTATGTAGTGTATTCTTTCTCTCTTTTTATTGCAACTTTGAATAACATTGCAACTTGGAATAAAAAATTATGTGATACGCCACCGCCTTTTCAATATAATGGAACTTACAAATCTTACAACATACTGCACCCAACATGTATTAATCTATGTGGTGTTTTTTATATTCCTATTGTTGCAACTGTGTAATCAGATACGCCACCTCCTTTCCAACATATTGGAAAGTTCCAAAGTTTCCTACATTGAACATAAAACAAACATTGGTTAATATTGCGTTTAGTTGTTTTTTTAATTGCAACCTGGAATAATTTTGCAACTTTAAATACAAAACTTTATGATCAGGTTGATCTCCTCATTTCTAATATAATGGAACTTATAAGCTTACAGAATACTGCATGAAACCAATGTTGATCTACGTAGTGTGTTCTTACTCTCTTTTAGTGCAACTTTGATTAACATTGCAACTTGGAATAAAAAAATGTTGTGATCAGGTAAGCCACCTCATTTTTAATATAATAGAACTTACAAATCTTACAACATACTACACCCAACAAGCGCTAATCTATGTGGTGTTTTTTATATTCCTATTGTTGCAACCGTGTAATCAGATACGCCACCTCGTTTCCAATATAATGGAAGTTACGAAGTTTCCTACATTGCACATAAAACAAACATCGATTTATGTTGCGTTTTGTTTCTTCGTTTATTGCAACGTGGAATAATTTTGCAACTTTAAATACAAAACTTTGTGATCCAGTTGAACACCTCATTTTTAATATAAATGTAGTTACAAGCTTACAGAATACTGTATATAACCAATGTTGATCTAAGTACTGTGTTTTTCTCTCTTTTTGTTGCAACTTTGAATAACATTGCAACTTGGAACAAAAAAAATTGTGGTCAGGTACGACACCTCATTTTTAATATAATGGCACTTACAAATCTTACAATTTACTACACCCAACAAGCGCTAATCGATGTGGTGTTTTTTTATATTCCTATTGTTGCAACTGCGTAATCAGATACGCCACCTCCTTTCCAATATAATGGAAGTTACAAAGTTTCTTACATTGTGCATAAAACAAACATTGATTTATGTTGGGTTTTTCTTCTTCTTTTATTGCAACTTGGAATAATTTTGCAACTTTAAATACAAAACTGTGTTATCAGGTTGATCACCTTATTTTTAATATAATGGCAGTTACAAGCGAATAGAATACAGCATAAAACCAATGTTGATCTATGTAGTGTGTTTTTTCTCTCTTTTTGTTGCAACTTTTAATAACATTGCAACTTGGAATAAAGAAATTTGTGATCAGATACGCCACCTCATTTTTAATATAATGGAACTTACAAATATTACAACATACTACACCCAACAAGCGCTAACCTATGTGGTGTTTTTTTATATTCGTATTGTTGCAACGGTGTAATCAAATACACCACCTCCTTTTCAACATAATGGAAGTTACAAAGTTTCCTACCTTGTACATAAAACAAACATTGATTTATGGTGCGTTTTTTTTTCTTCTTTTATTGCAACTTGGAATTATTTTGCAACTTTAAATACAAAACTTAGTGATCAGGTTTATTACCTCATTTTTAATATAATGGAAGTTACACGCTTACAGAATACTGCATAAAACCAATGTTGATCTATGTAGTGTGTTCTTTCTCTCTTTTTATCGTAATACAAAACTTAGTGATCAGCTTGACCAGCTCATTTTTAATGTAATAGAAATTTACAGTATGCTGCATAAAACCAACACTTGTCTATGTAGTGTGTCTCTCTTTGCATTTCAACTTTGAATAATTTTGCAACTTTGAGTACAAAACTTTGTGATCAGATATTGACCATCTGATTTTTAATATAATGGAAGTAACATATTTACAGTATACTGCATGGAAACCAACGCTGATCTATGTATCGTGTTTCATCTCTCTTTTCATTGCAAATCGAAATAATTTGTGCCACGCCAATGAAGTACGCCAATGAGGTACCTCATTTTTAATGCAAGGGAAGTTACAGATTTTACTAGAAACAGAATAAAGCAACGTTAATCTATGTAACATTTTCGTTTCTTTTTCTTCCATTGCAACTTTGAATAAAAATTTTGCGATCAGGTCCGTCACTTCTTTTTTAATATAGTTAAAATTACAACTTCTACTATATCCTGCATACAACCAAAGCTGATCAGTGTTTTTATTTCTTTTTGGTTTTATTTTAACTTTGTAAAATTATTACAACCTTCAATGAGAAACTTTGTGATCAGGACCGACCGCTACCTCACTTTTAATATAATATAATTGAAGTTACAAATTTCTAATATATCACATAAAACAAACCCTGATCTACATAGTGTTTTTCTTTTATTATCCTTTCATTATAACTTTGAATAATATAGTAACTTTGAATAAAAAATGTATGATCAGATCCGCCATTTATTTTTAATATAATGGAAGTTACAGATTTTATTATATGCTTTACAAAACAAGCGCTGATCCATGTAATGCTGATGGCCTTTCCTTGCAAATTTGAATATTATTGGAACTTTGAAAAAGAAACTTTTTAATCAAATTCGCCTCCTCATTTTTGATACAATAGATGTTACAAATTTTGCTATGTACCACATAAAACAATTTTAGTCTAAGAAGTGTTTCTTTTCTTATCCTATCATTGCATCTTAAAATAATATTGCAATTTTCATTATAAAACTTTATGATCAGGTCCATCACACACGCTGATCTATGTAGTGTTTGTTACTTCTTCATTGCTTTCAACATCACACAGTACCTGTAAAGCTACGGAACTAGAACCAGGACCCACTACACCAACTAGAGGTCCTTTATGACCATCTTTAGAAGCTTGTTTGTTTCTCTCTATTTCCTTTTTGAATCCATTTGATGATGCTGGTGACAACATATCATCGGTCTTATTTATATAGCTGCAATCAATTGACGGGGATTGACTTGTAGGCATGATTGCATCTCGAATCAATTCAATGCTTTGTTGAAGAGCTACAGGAGCGTTCCAACAATCATCACGAATCTCGATACCTGGATTGCAACAAAATATTTAACGCAATTATATACAAGAACAATTAAGTAAACAGCTTTTATAGAAGAAATAAGTCTTTTTAACTAACCTAGTGTCAAATTTGGCAACAATTGTTGATCTTCATTGATCTGATCAATTGTCTGTAGAGCCACTTCGACGCGTTGCACACCATACTTCTCACGAATTTCCCCACATTGAATACCGTGGCCATTACCATGAGTACGAATCTGGTCATTGGGCGGCTGATGGTGAACCGGAAAGAGTGCACCAATCATAAAATCGCCTGGAATAATTGCAGACATTTCTTCCGGAATATGAAGAATTTTACTTTTCATGTGTAGACCAATCATTAATTTAGGACACACAAGAATAAATAACATAGTAAACATATTCATGCTTTTAAAATTGTATATATTGTTATAAGTATTATTTGGGAAAAAAGTATGCATAACAACTGCAATAAAGCCAGATCTACTTTAAAATATTTCTTCACACGGGAATCGAACGCGAGTCTTCCGACTACCGATCACTTTTCAGACCACTAAGTTAAGCGTGGAGATAAATTCAAGTTATAAACAATTGTTATAATGTATTATGTGATTTATGACTATTATGATGTAAGGAGTATTATGATGTATGGGGCAGAGACATGAGCTGTGTGTGTGTGAGAGAGAGAGAGAGAGGATAGAAAGAATGGGTATTAAGTATTTAAAGAGGATGTTGTGTATGGAAAGATCGACTCCAGGTGACATTATGTTAGAGGAATTAAGCAAAGTATGGGTGAAAGGAGTTAAGGAATTTGTAAAATATGAGAGAAAAGTGATAAATTGACAAAAAGATGGTTAAAAGGCTGTATGTAAATGCATGTAAAGAAATGAAAAAGGGAGAAATGGGTGGTAACCAATGTGTGGATGATAAGAGGAAGATGTATGAGAAATGTGGCTGGTCAATGAATAAACAGAAAAGAATGATAACAGATGGGGGTGAACAGATGGGAATGTGAAAGGGAGGTGAAGTTGATATATAAGAATGTGGAGATACAAGAAAGGTATGCGAGAATTAAGGAGATCAGATATAATAAAATGTATAAAGAATTGATAATAGAAGAATATTTGCCAGGATATTTAAAATCAGAGATGAGCATGGAAGGAGAAAAGGTTTAAGTGTGCAAGTGAGGAGACAAAAAACAGGTAATGGATTAATGATGCTGGACGACGTTGTAGACTATGTGAAAAAAAGGAAGAAAAATAGGAGATCGGGTGCATGAATGTGATAGGTTGGGACTAGCAGAAGCGAAAAGAATAAAGTTGAACAATTGGAGGGTATGCATGGGTCAGGAGGGTATGCATGAGTTGAACAATTGGAGGAATATTACGGGTTGAGAATAATGGTAACGATTAAGTAGGAATAAGAAAAAGGGAGGGGCTATGAAGAAGGTAAACGTTCGTTCTGGTTTCCAAAAATGTAAGGTGAAGAAAGTTTTTTTTCTCTCTTCGTTTATATATTATTTAGTTTAGTTGTTAATAACATTTGTATTCTGATTATTATGCCAATATAGTTTATTTATATTATGTGATTTACGCAATGTAGCAACAAATTTTCAAGTCACAAATAAGAATATTAATTTTACTTGTAACGAAAATTCCTCGAATAAGTTAAGCTCATTGAAAGTTCACAAATTTTAGTGCGTCCTGCCACAAACATATTTGTACCGAAAACGAATAATTTTGGTTTTGCTAAATTATCAGCAATGTTTTGTACTAGAAAACATTCTTCCAGTTTAGTAATTAAAGCGAGTCCAGCAAAATTAGAATGTTTCCAGAAGAAAGCCACATCGCGAGATTTATCGAGAATCGTTGCGATAAATGTTTACAACGGAGCTCAATATAAAGGCCTACAAGCTCTAAAAATGCCTTCAAAACTGTTCACGGATGAGAACAAGCACGTGCAATGCGAATCTACTAAGCAATGCCGCCAATTCAGAGATCAGACGTAGGAATAAATCCTATCCATCAACTATAAGCTGTCGTGGAGTAAGCGCACAGCAATCAAAACAAAATCCCCTGATGCTTCAGGAGCTTCAGCAATCGTCGAACATCGCCAAAATCCCACAGACTGTCATTGTTTGCCGCGGAATTTGCGCTAACGGGAAGGTACCCCTTTATTTTGTATATAAAGAGATCAATATCAACAAGATATGTACTAGCGCGATCTATGCGTTGTTAAACTATAATTGTCATCAAATATTGCTCTATTAAATTCCATAAAATGTGGCACTTAATTTAATACTCTATCGATGATGAGGAGAAAATTGTAAAAGGAGGGCATTGTAAAATAAGTGATTATGACATCCATGACTGAGGATTATAAGGAGAATGAAGGTACTGAATGGGGATGGGATAGAGTACCGAATGGTGTCATACATACCTATAGGGATGTGTGAAAAGAATGGGTGATCGAGTACAGAGTTATGGTAAAGTTACGACATGGTAAAAAAAGTAATAAATTGTGAAATAGAGATGGAATAAAAGTTGCTAAATGTGAATTACAAGAGTGACAATACAGAATGAGAATTGAGTCGGTGCAATAGAAAATATGTATATTTGATTGTTGAAGGAATGCTGCTAGAGTGTCTAAGATTTTCATGAAGGGTGAGAGAAAAAAGATTGATAAAAATGATTAGGTGTGGGAGCAAGCAACAGACCAATAAGTTTCGGACGAATGATGAGAAAAGAAGTTGTAGAAATATGTGATAAGGACAAGGTGAGAGCTTTGAAACATGCATGTAAAGAAATAATGTGGACAAATGAATGAAGTAAAGCGCACATAAGTTATGGAGACAATAATGTTTGATATACTAAAAGGGCATTGTAAAAGTAAAAAAAAAGATATAAAAAGATATACAATATGTGCAGAAGAAAATAGGTAGATACACAGTTTGAAAGAATTATGAGAAGGAAATGAATGGAACGAAGAGCAGAGAATGAATGCGGTGAAGGAAGAGAGCGGTAGATATGAAAGAGGCATGAAGTTTAAAGATTTTGTAAGTTTCCATCGACACTTTACGGCTAAGAAAATTTAGGTTGAGAAAATATAAGCAGTGCACATATGATTAAGGAAAATTGAGTGAACTTTATCTACAAGAAAAATATTCTGCTATTGTTATTAGTTTATGTTTGTTTCTTTTGTTTTTTAATATATATCATATATATATATATTGAAATTTGAGGTTTTCGCGAGTGTAATCTGATGAGTAGTTATTTGGCTTCAGGGTTATATCTCGCGTGGTGGTAGGCATTCCAGTGTGCCATCGTTTCACCAAAGTCACATCTGGCATTGTTGAGGCTTAGAGAAGATCTGAAAACTTATTGTGTAATGCGTTTCGCATACGACCTTGTTATTCTCCTTTCTACGTCAGCGCTTGCCGCGCCTGGTACGGTGACGCATGTTGTTGTGTCTACATATGATATTGATGATGGTCGTACACTCGGTGGTAGAGTGGATGCTGATGGTGGTCGTACCGTAGATGCATTTTGATGCGAATTATTTGTTGTTATTTTCACGATGTAATACAAGTTTCCAAGTGCTAGAAATGTTTTCGTTGTCGTTTCGTTCTGAATTCATCGTATTCAGTCGTTTTTCGATTTCTATGGCGTCTCTAGTAATTCTTTTGCTATAGTGGGTTTCAGTGGCTATTGTTCAGTGGCTTCTGACTGGTTGCGGAGTTATGGTCGGTTTGGATAATATGCTGCTGATTATTTTTATGTGTATTAAATACTGTTTTCATGTCGTTTTTCTTTAGGATAGATGATTTTTGTCGGTAGTTCCTTTTATATACGGAAGTTTGGCGAAACGTTGGTACACTGAAATGCCTACCACACGAGATATAACCTTGAAGACAAACAACTACTCATGATATATATATATAAAATATTGTTGTACATGTGAATTAATAAGCCAATAAGAGTCATTGAAATACGCAATCGATAAAGCAAATAAAGTTAAACGTGTTAATTGGGCTTATCAATATTGTTTATAAGTGTTGTCGTGCTTAAAGCACATATAAAGTACAAATTGCATAAACAATTAGACAATATGATATATTGTTTGTCAGTCAAATCGGATGATTTTATTTACTTCACTTGTTCAAGTATATGTTTATTTTACCTTATCCACTTAAAGCAAAACGGAGATATGTTCAATAGATAATTTTATATTACAAACTATACTTTGTTATTTACCTATATAGGAAGTGAAGAAACGTAAAGTATTGTAATTTTAAAGGGAAATTGACGTAAGAAACATTTTATTCGCGAGTTACCTAAACGTCAATATAGAAAACCTGAAATTGTGTAGGAATATCACATTTTGCATCATTATAAATATTGTTTATAATAATATAATAAGTCATTATAAATATAGCCTTAATCTACCTATCCCTAACAGAAACAATGAACTAAATAATTACTTCTCCTTACACACTTCACTTTCCGTTTGCTTCTGTTGAAAATATGCTGAGAACTTAACATCTTCATAGAACATACTCGACAATTTGTGTTATTTGGGTACTATATATTTTTTTCTTCTACTATCTACATGAATCATTTGAATCCTCTCTCCTTCTCTTACTGTAGATAACACCTCTCTTACATTCCTCTTTCAGACTATTCATCATCACAGACTATCATCACAGACTATGACATCACAGACTATTCATCATACCATCTTTTACTCTTTCAATTTTATTTCGCATTTCTTTAAACCAAATCCTTAAACTTCCTTTCATTGATTTAACAAGATCCTGTAAGCCATTTAGGCTCAATCTATTTCTTTCAGTCTATCTCAATCTATTTCTTTCAGCTTCTCCTTATTGCTCTGATTCTCGTAAACTCCATATATTTCATGTCCCTTTCATTTCCACTGCTGCATTATCATCCCATGCACAAGCATTCTGTACCTCTAAAGCTCAGTCTCATCCAATCAATAGACTCCTCGCACCCTCATAATCTATAAATGATCCACTACTGTATCTTTTATATGTAAATTCACAATTCCAATTGCCATACACACATCCATTCTCCACTTAATTCTTTTTTCTCCACCTATTCTAAAACTCTCAATTCTTGTTCTTTCATATCCTCTTTATCCATTCTCCCGTCACTCCCATACTTAAACCCCCACTTTTACGTATCCTTATATTCTAATCTCCCAACATTATATTGTTCACGCTTTCCCTTATCTTTTCACTCAATCTTCTCAGATATTTCTATATTCCCTTTACACTTTCTATATTGCTACCCTTTAGTCCACCTTCACAAGTTTTTCTTTCTATCCCAATTATAATCCCACCACTGGCTCTTTAATTCTCAAGAATCACTCACATTCTGTATCTTCCAAAAGTACTCTCAAGGTAAATCCATTTTAACTCCCTTCCATTCCCCAATTCCACCCATGTTTCAACCATAGTTATCCAATCGAAGTGTTAAATGTAATCCCAAAAACTTGTTTCTCTCACTTTTCTGTTCAGTCCTGCCACATTTCAAAATATACCACTCACATCCCTATCCACTCCAGTTTGTGTTTTTTTTCGGTTATGTCTTCTTCCAACATAAGTTTATTTCATTATATATTGTTGTTCCTGTAATAACATTAATTCTTCATCTTCTCCTTCCTTCTTGCTTATTCATTTCTAACACCATTATCTATCTCCTATTCACCATCATCTCTTATGTTTTCTACAATCATCTCTTATTTCTTCTAGCCTTTTCATATCCCGCTTAATTTTTTCCCTGCCTTTTCGCATATATGTAAGTCCCTTCTAATAACATTATAATACGCTTAATAACAAAAGTTGCCTTTTCTAAAACAAAAACTAATTGTTTCTTATACCAAATATACAAATCTTGAATCTCATTTTATGCATCGGCCTTGCTATTCGTATTTGTTGTTATCTACTCCTACTTCCTACGCAATATTAACAGGTTGAGCGCAATGGCGTACATTATATCCTCCAAATCCAGTGCTTAATTTCAAACATTTTAGGCATCGGAACGCATTCCCACACTTTTTGCCCTTCCCCCTTCGAGTTTTGAAAACTTGTCATAAAATTTACAATGAGAGATAATTTTTTCATATATTTAAAACATTTCTTATAATCAAAACAATAAAACCACAAGATTTAATATAAACTACAGGTGTTATGTAATATTGTAACGTTTAACGTGGGGTTTATTAGTATAGGTACCAGAAGCACATCTGAGTTGATTGACCTCAATTACGATAAAAGGTAATTAACCTGACAGCAGTAGACACTTAAGTGAAATACATTGACTAAATGTATTTTACCAGAAGAGGGGTATAACGAAGATTCTAGAATGTGTTATTTACGTACAAATTAATCATGACTAAAGATATGTATATCGGTATGTGGATGGGAATCAGTATGTATAAAAATTATGCCTAGTAAAGGGATATTAATTTTGGACGTCCGCTGAACGTCGTAAGGTCCAACTAAGTAGCGATATAATAATCCGGAATAAAAGAATATTAGATTAATAATTAAATAAAAAATAGTGTGATCATAAATTTATTAAGTATTTTATTATGCATTCGTCTAATTTAGCGCGGTACTTAGCATTAATACGAGGGCTGTTCTCTTACCACTAAGCCTAGTAAAGTAAAACACAGTTTATTTACAAAAAACATTTATTTATAATTTTTCAAAGTATCCTCCTCCACAGTCAATGCATTTTGGCATCCGCGAAAACCATTCTTGAAAATACTTTTTCCAATCTTCGGGCCGCAGTTTGTTTATTTCATTTATAAAGCCATCAACCGCTTCTTCGGCCGATGTAAAACGTAAACCCCGTAAGTTATCTTTTAGCCACGGAAATAAGAAGAAATCATCAAGTGCTAGGTCTGAACTATACGGCGAATGACCCATTATTTCTATGTTTTGGGCATTCGAATACTCATTTGTTCGAGCTGCAGTGTGAGCCCGAGCATTATCATGATGCAAGATAATCCTTCTTATTGGACGTTTTTTGCGAACCTTTTGTAGAACCTGAGGTAAACAAACTGTAGTGTACCATTCTGAATTAACAGTACATCTATCCTCCAACGCTGCACTGGAATCATGCCCAGTAATTCCAAAGAAAGTGTCGACCATCTTTTTGTTTCAGCTTTTTTCACGAACAACTTTTGTTAGAACAGACTCATTCTCAAAGACCCAAACTAACGATTGTTGTTTTTTTCAGGATCATAGCAGTATACCCCTGTTTCATCACCGGTGATGATGTTGTACACCAAATTAGACGATCCACGGTCAAAGCGATCTAATGTAGATCGGCACCATCTCATGGTCCTCTTTTTGAGCCGAAGTCAAGTTGTTGGGAATCCGCCAAGAACAAAGCTTACAGACTTTCAAATGTTTGTGTAAAATAGTGTTAATTGCTTTCACACCAATCTTCTGTCACCAAGTTTCTGACAGTAATATGCCGGTCCTCTTTAATCATGTTCCGAATAAGATCAATATGTTTTTCTGTAACTGCCGTTTTTGGCTTAGGAGCTCGAAAACTGTCATTTAAGGAAAGTCGACGAAGTTGAAATTCATTGTACCATCGCTTTAAGGTAGCGAAGGCTCACGACTTATCACCAAGCACTCGATTGATCTCTTCAAAACATTCTTTACGGTTTAAGCCACGCTTGAAATTGTAAAAGAGCACAGCACGATAATGCTCCTTGATCATTTCCATTACTTATTGGCGAAAGGATTACTTTAAACTTATGTAACTTACAAACAATCACGTATATTTGACAACT
>WYDF02281583.1:0-17067 GCA_009867245.2 Adranes taylori | reverse complement strand
GAACAACTATTATAATTAATTTCTTAATGAAGGTTGTGACATTGCAACGATATCTATTCTCCCAATATGTTTAAATTCATAAAGTTCAATATACGTGAATATCTGTACGACACCGGTAAACTTTATGATTAATTAATAAATAATTATACAAACTGTCAATTCACATTAATACAATAGTTTATCAGTTATTAACATTTGGAAAGTGAAAAATTAGTAACGTTAGAAATATTTAATAACCGAAGATTAAATGCATAAGAAACCCCAATATATTTTTAATTCCTTTAGAATAAATTAATATGTACTTACATACGAATTCCGGACATCTTAAAGACAAACTAACCACTTTACTGTTTCGTAAATAAATCGCAGAACAGCAATAGAAACTTTTTATAACTGTACTCTAATAAATTCTGAATACAATTAATAATGTGCTATAATTTAAATTCAATTTAAAATGCGCTTAAGTTATATAACATAATATGCAATACATTTTTTTAGAAATTATTTTTATAGAGCCCTGAAGATAACGAAAACTTATCATGGCAACGTAGGCCAGACGTTTTAAACTAACAATGAAAATCTAATACCCCAAATCATAATTTCGTGACCGAGTAACAGTTTTTTTATAAATCTTATTTACGGAATTATAATAAATTTAAAGCATTTAATTTATTCGAATTCAATTTAATAACTTAAATACACCTAATTACAATATTCGATAACTATGGAGATAATAGCGCACGGTTTAGTTATTATTCCACATTAATTAATTAATTTAATACATTTAAAATAAGTATTTATAAGTGATAAATACCAAGGCAAAGAATTTAAAATAATATAAAATTAATAAATAATATATTAAAATATACGTGATATGTATACATGACGACTATACAAATAATGAAATATCGCGCGACAGCGTTTCTTTTATATGTCATTAGATGACTGAATATTTTAGATAGAACAAAGCAAAGAACATTAGCTTATATTGTCGTATAGAACGAACTAAATCTATGCATGAATTATAATTTATAATATAATGTATAAATAATGTATAAATAATGTATAATATAATGTATAACATAATGTATAATAACTCTTTCTCTGCACGCAAGTAAATCCATTGCTTCTATAACAGACGTGTGCTGTTGGCTATGCAGCGGCGATGAAGCGATAATTTATATACAGGCGCTGGCCATATTATAACTTCCAAGAAATGTAATTTTTATATTTTATAATTTGTTTCAAATCTACATTGTCTTACTTGCCACAATGAAATGTCTTATTTCTACATTTTTCCTTATGTGCATTATTAAATTTTATTTATATGTTAATAGTTTTGAAAATATATTGTACGAAGTGTAACAATACCTAAATGTTGTAACAATTTTTGAAAATATATGTTTGTAGGTCAAGCGTATCTAACGAATGCGATATATGTGGTAAAGTCTTTCCTAACAAACGCCGAGCACAGAAACATCGTACGAATCACAAAGAGAAGAATTTCGGTTGTGAGTCATGTGGAAAAATGTTCCGCTTTAACTACCAACTCAAGAAACACATATCAGACTCGCACAGTGATAAAGAGTACACCACATGTCCCATTTGTGATAAACGTTTACTCAAACTAAGTCTTCGTGGCCATATGGATAGACATGAACAGCCTAAATACAATTGTAAACATTGTGATAAAAAGTTTATCTATAATTGTCATTTATTGGAACATATAAAAACATCACATTTTGGTTTAACTTATAATTGTACGTTTTGCGGTAAAAAATATATGGAGAAAGCTTATTGGAAAGCACATATGAAATGTCATGAAAATATTGAATCAGTTACGTGTCAGGTGTGTAATAAAACATTTTCTAGTCCCAGAAGTTTAAAAGATCATTATCGTATATCACATCAAGGCGAGAAACGTAAACCTCCTAAGAAACGAATATGTGACACATGCGGCAAAGAGTTCCTATCCAGCGAAGGATTTAATAGCCATATGAATAAGCATCTCGGAATTAAGAATCATGTGTGTAATGTATGCGGTAAACGTTTTTGTAATCGAATACGTTTGAGAGAACACGAACGTGTACATTCAAAAGAGAAACCCTATGTCTGCAAATTGTGCAATAAAGGTTTTTCCCAAAGAGGTAGTCTATCGATACATTTGCGATATCATACGGGTGAGCGACCATTTAAATGCGAAATTTGTAAGAAAGGATTTATTACTGGAAATTTGATGAGGCTGCATAGTAGGAAAGAACATGGAGATCCTATCGGAATTAATGGTTCATGAAATTAATGTTGTGTAAACACAATTATTTTAAGTAAAGAATTAGTTTTAACAACACGCATTTTTATATACATTTTTTGTGCAAATCCGTGAGTCTTTCTTATTTTCTTAAAAGATTAATATTTAATTAATATCATAGATCTTCGGATCGGACTGCAGTCCAAGTAAAATGGATCTTTGCATTCATATCGTCACACATTATGTTGGACATAACAATAATTATTATTATCACCCAGGTCTGCAGGTCTGTTGACTGCAGCAAAACGGCTTATTGTACTTTTCCTGATCGGTTAGTGACATGAGTCCAATATATTTGTATCTTGTACCAGGTTTAATATTTCTTGGTGAGAGCGTCTTTATACCAATTCAACTTTTCTTGCTCCAAATAGGTCTCTCCTTCTGGATACTAATGCTTCATACTCACATAAGATATGTTGAGTTGCCTGGCTTTCCTCCAGACTACACTCTACTTCAGCATACCCTCAGAGGTGCGTGTCCTGTTAACAGACCTGTTATCCTTTTGATGTTATTCCTGCCAAGTTTCAGCAGATCTGAGGTGTCGTTTTTACATGGCTTCTTTATAAAGAGCTTACTCTGTTGATTTTCTCCTGCAGTCTATGTGTTTTTGTATGGTCAAGTTTTCTATTGCTACTCTCATTGAACTAGCATGTATTCCCAGAGTCGGCTTCGCACTAATGAACTGTGTGCTTAATGCCTTCTTTGCTAGTGCATCTGCTATTTCGTTGCCTTCAATGGTTCTGTGCCCGTATTAGTGTAACTCAGTTGGTCATAACCCTGATGGAGTGCGGTTTCCGCTTTGGCTTATTCGATCAATTCTAATTTCGGAAGATCTAGCAATACTTCAAATGCCGCCGTTGTGGTCTTTTTTATACCCCCTGTTATGAAGGGCATAATCGAACAGTGGGTTAATTGCTTATTCAATATGAAACTATTGCCACGTTCTAATTTGGGGGATGATTTTGCTTCCAACGTGACTGGTGAGAGAAATCCTTTTAATGGAGTACGCAGCGATTCTCTCCTACCCTAAAGGATCTCCTTGTACAACAACTTCAAAATGCTTTTCAATTAGCTAAAAATAATAACTTTCCTGCTACGAAAAGACGTTATAATCCCCAGTTCCCGACACTGTTTAGAATAACACACAAGACTTAGTAATTGTTAACGTTGGCAGCATTGTATTGAAATTCAGCCAAACACAATACAAACAGTGTACAAACAGTGCGGCACATTACCAACATCTACCAATCGTATTTCTTAGTCAAAACTGTTTGAATAAAACATATGCATAAAGTCAATTAACTGTATTTATAATGATTTGGTTAATATTACATGCAAATAACAAAGAATTATTCGTGCATCGATAATAAATGGCTCTTCATTAAAATAATAAAATAATGTTTGTATTTACTTATGACGTATAAATAGATGAATAGACATGGTATTCAAGTCTCGAGAACTAAATTCCTCAGTTAATTATCAAATTTTTTTTTTCAGGTTTTGTCGTTCCTGCCATAACAAACTTATTGTGTGATCTACCAACACAAATAAATTGAAATAAATTAATGAGGTAACAGTGTAATATTTATTTTATAATTACATACTGTTACCACATTAATTCATTTCAATTTATTTTTACTAAATACGACTTAATACGATATAATTTATTTAATTTAATTCATCTAAAGAATTTAAAATACCAAAAGGATTAATTATTTATTATTAAATACTGTACCCTACTACGTCCTACATCTAACTTCTGATACTTAATTAACAATTTAATTTATTCATGATTTTCTTTTAAAAACGCTGACTCACAAGGATTCATCCTAAAACTTGCTATTTTTTATTACCGACTTTTTTTTCGTGAGAGCTGTGTGTCTTTTATTGTTTTCTTAGTCCCACCTAGCTAACCCGTCTCGGCATCTTTGTGCCTTTTCTACTACCATGCTGCATATCTCAGTGTCCGTGGATTAGCTAAAAGAATTTGTTCTAGGGTTACTTAGATACAATGATTTTATATGATTTTTTCTACATTTTAATTGTAAAATTATTTACGGTAATTATTTTTGTAAAATTATTTACGGCATTGTTTCCATGCTTTTAAATTATATTGTCACGTTATTTTTGGGAGAGATTTTTACACCCCATCGTGATATTGGTAAGAAGGGAATCTTTGGAATACGTTAACGTAGCAATCCCCTTTCACTCTCTCAAGTACCATTTTGTTCAATACTTAGAAAATGCGATTCACTTTTAATACTCCAGAATATAAATATAGTTTTTTTAGTCAGAATTGGTAGAGTTACGAGAACTTTACTGATTTAATTCTACTAGATCAACATATATTTAACTAGCTCTGCGTACCACTACCAACAAGGTAGTGTCTTTTATGAGTCATGGCTGATAGAATAAAAGAGAGTTGTTTAAACTTAACAAAATATATTGTAAAAATTCATAAAATAAATATGCAAAAATGCATAAAATAAAGTTTATAAAATAAATAATTGTTCATTTGAATAAATAACGTCATGAAAAATTAATTAAATAAAATGTTACACAGTTCGATTGTGACGTGCTACGAAATTAATTCAAGTGGCGTTTCTGCATCATCAAATCTGTTTTCAAATAAATATAACGTAGTGCTACTTACCTCTCTCACAAACTTATTTTATAATTATGCACAGTTACCTTAGTATTTCGATTTAATTGATTTAAATTTATCTCAATAAATAAATTTCTTGCTTGCCGATTTAATATAATTCAATTGAAGACTTCATACTCAAAATAATCATTTATTTTTTTCCACTACTGTATACTGCGATTCCTCATGTCGAGTTTTATTTCCGATACTAAATTCAACACTTTAAGTTAATCGTGATTTTCTTTGGAAATAATTCTGATTTTATTAAATTTAAGTCAAAATTTTACTTTCAAAATTTTGATCAGCATAGGTCCAGCTTTTAAACAACAAATATTAGTTTGTGTGAGTTCTTTTTCGGCAAGCAAAATTCTAATTTTATTTCCGATACTAAATTCAAATCTTATAGGCAATGATTTTATTGGCAAATAATTCTGATTTAATTTAATTTAATTCATAATTTTACTTTGACATAGGTCCAGCCTTTAAACAACAAAAATCAGTTTGTGTGAGCACTATGTAGCTTTTAAATCTTATTCGACTAGCAAAATTCTTACCGCGATCACGATTAATTACTCTCATTATTTTTTCCCTTTCTATGGTAAAGTTTGTATGAGCGCTACGTAGCATTAATTTTCCTATGGTAAATTGCATTCATCTAATGTATTCCAGTTGATCACCTCTCACCATATTTTACAATTTACTTTCGGTCATGATTAATGTACTCGAATCAGATGTGATTATTTTACACACATTAACGCACCACACACAGTGTGCGTTTACCTATTATTGATTCCTTAACAATTCGATCGGTTCATTTGCACATACAATTATAATAGTGTCGTACCGTTCTCCCACTCTCCGTGTTGAAAAAATCTGTGTTGCTATGTAAAAGAATTTGGTTAAGATTTAATTAAATATCATAGGGTTCAATCAGCGATTAATAATCTTTTTTATATTTTGATCGTAAAACTTATTTATAGTAACCATTTTACAGACAGAATCTAACCATCCTGAATTATTTAGGTAATTTATAAGTATCAAATGCCCAAACTGTTTATCATAAAGCTGAATTGGAACCAGGACAATTTGCTTCGTTACAATAATATATTTTATTTAAATGACTTACAAGTACCAAGCATACAAAACTATCTACCATAGAATTAAATTAGAACTAGGACAAATTTCCTCGTTACAATATATTTTAATTTGGCTCCAAATAAAATTGCAGATGGGTCTGTTAACCCATGTTTGTGGTTTCTTGAATAGTTTCTTGAAGTTTTTATTTGGCTTTGTGACTATCCCGGTGCCAGCTTTTGTATCTTCCTTAAAATATAAACAAACTTAACAATAAGCGAAAATTGTCACGAACGTCTCTAGATTGGAGTTTACATCTAAGAAAATTTGAAACGAAACATAAAGGGGAAAACAAAATACATTTATTATTTTTTAAGCGTTCATGTATAAGAGGGAATACTCATTTTAGCCGCACTATTGTTTAAAATTAGTTTGAGTTAAACTTTTGAAAGCTTGATAATATTAGGAGTATAAATATGAAATAATTCAATTTAATTTTCAATATAATAAAAATAATTAAAAGAATGATTTAACATAGAATTTCATTATTGCTTATATGTATACAATAATTCAATAAAAGAATACATACAGATTATAATAATGTACCAATATCATTGCACAAGTATGAACTTAGTGATGCTATAATTATACTTGTTTGGCTCGATGATGGGAATATTTTTTTTAAATACCTTATTTATTTTTAAATTAAATTTCGGCAAATATTTGGACTACCTTAAGTCTAGAATAGCAGACGTTATCAAATCAAACACACAGCATGACGTTCTATGTTAAAGTATCGATTTATTACAATAAATTTCAGTCTTATGGATGAAAGGAATTCTTATGTAACTATAAACTATTAATGATAATTTGTGCGTCTATCTGCGTTAAACATTTGGATCTTTTAAACATTTAAGTATATTATTAGGTAAGTACTTTTTGCTGACTTGCGGTAGTATAATGATATTGGCAAACATTTTGTTTTGATATTAAAACATATAAACATTATAAACTTAATTAATATATGTGCATTCTAATTACTGCAATAAAATCATTTTTATCAAGTTTGCTATCATTAGGCATTCTTTGTTAATTGTTTTAAAGAGGATAAGTATCTTCATTTATGGAAGCTTTTAAATTAATTTTTAAATAATCTATCTAATGTGGCCATTGAATATAGGACACACCTAACGTGGTTCCCATCTTCCAAATAATTCCATGTATCTCTGTACAATATATGCCCTACACCTGAAACTTTATCAACTAAATAATATACACATTAAACAAAGATAATAATTTCAAAAAATGTTTCTTGATTATTTTTCACTATCCTAACTTGGATCCTCATTCTAATAATTCTTAAATTTTTACTTATTTATGACGATAGTTTCTCTAATTTTGTATTAAAATTTTTACTCGCTGTTTATTGGCACTAACGTTAAATTCTACATGGTTTTGAGTGGAAGGTGTCGTGCATTGCATCGATCGATACCCAGGCACTAGCGACAACGCACTTAAAAAATTTGATGCTGAACGAATATATCGATTTAGACTCTAATAAATAATTAATCAATAAAAAGTAATTTTATATAAAATGATTAATTTTTATATTAATGTTGGCTTTTTCATGTTACTGGTATACATATAAAATTCATATAAAGTCTTTTTCTTTTAAAGAGCTTTAATATATTATTTATTTTGATGTAATTATTGCAAAATTAATAAATTAATTTTAGGTCATCTATAAAACTAAGTCAAAGTGAATCACATTGTATGCTTTGCGATGAAATATTTGGTAGTCGTAAAGATCTCATGATTCATAAACGTACGCATGATAAGGAATTCTCATGTAAAAAATGCACTCAAACATTTCATCTTAAATCTGAATTCCATAATCATCAGAAAATGGAACATCCGAATCAAATTAGATGCGAAATTTGTAGTAAATTGATTAAACCAGAATCTATGTCTCAGCATTTAATAAGACATGAGGAACCTAAGTTTTGTTGTGAGTATTGTGATAAAAAGACGTACAAGAAGGATCTACTAGATTTGCACGTTAAAAATGTTCATTTCGGTGAATCTTTTGATTGTTCAAGTTGTAATAAAAAATTTACGGATCGAAGTTATTATAAAACACATCTGAAAGAGCATAATGATATTAAAGGAAGAACATGCGTTATATGCAATGAGGTATTTGCTTTGCAAAAGACCTTAAAACGTCATATAGCCAGGAAACATTCGGAAAGAGTTAAAATACCATATGCTATCTGTGATATTTGTAGCAAAGAATTCTATAGTTTAGAAGGTTTCAAAGGACATATGAATTGGCATAGAGGTGTACAAGCATTTATTTGTGACGTATGTGGCAAATCTTTTCTGACAAAAACTAGTATTAGAATGCACGCGAAGGCTCATTCAAAAGATAAACCATACAAATGCAATATTTGTGAGAAAGGATTCACACAAAGCGGCACTCTAACAATTCATCTCCGATATCATACTGGCGAACGACCTTTTAAATGCGATATTTGTTTAAAGAGTTTTATTACAGCCAATTTATTGAAACTGCACACTCGCACGAGTCATAATATGGAACGGCCCTTTAAATGTGATTTTTGTAATAAGGGTTTTAGTCGAAAGACTACATTAACTGTTCATCAGCGGTATCATACTGGAGAAAGACCTTATAAATGTCTGCATTGTGAACAAGTGTTTATTAAGAGTTCGTTATTAAATAGTCATTGTAAGAAAATTCATACTGAAGTCAAAAATGAAATTATTAAATTAAATAATTTTTAGTTTCAAATTTAATAAATATCACTATTGATATCACTTCATAATACCCTTTAAATACATTTTTGTGTATTAATACATTTTTAGGCATTTTGTAAATACCAAGAAATAAACAGGTTTGTGTCTTATTGAAAAAATTATTGCAATGACCAATGTCACTCGTCGATTCCAGTATTAGTTACACCTTTCTCGCTCATGTCTATTTGGTGCGAGATTTGACTCATTTTGAATGTCCTGTTCTTAAGCTATATTAATGTTTAAAATAATTTAATTTTATGTATTAATAAATATTTACAATCTTATATATAAACAATGTATTATTTTAATACAGTACGTATTTTCACGTTATTTTCAGGAAAGACTGTTACTAAGAAATGTAAATAGTTACTTTTTTCGCAGTAAGACGATTTTTTTATTAGGCCGAAGTACGAGCTAATTTCGTCCTAATTGTTTAATTCGTCGAAATGCATAACACATGGCTGATGCAGTATATTTTACCATATTTATATACAGCGAATAATTTAAAGTATAACATCGTAATGCATGCATACTTACATATAATCAACGTTTAAATGAAATGTTTTGAGAATTGGTTGTCGGGGCATTCATAGCGTAATGGTTGAGTATCGGATTCATAGTTCGATGCAATGAGACTTTACGCCTATATTTGGAATGAGAAAAGGTGTTGATGGGCGCCAGTTCAGTTCAACGTGAGACCGCACGTTGCAAGTGCTCTTATTGTTCCACCGGTCGTCAATGCTTACTGAGGGCACGGATAGCTACAAGTACGTGAGTTGTCCAGAACTCTTACAATGACTATTTTGTGCTAGTGGGCAACTTATATGTGGGAAAAATATTCTAATTTCTGATTAATGAAACAGAATTTCAATTAAATTAATGACGAAATAATGGTGGTTAAATAAACAATGCCAATTCTATCATAAAAAAATAAATATACCTATAGTGCATATATGACGGAAAGGTGTGAGTAAATCTAAATACACGATATGAATAACTGAGAAGGTAGGAATAGGAATCTTAGGAGTCTGCTACATGCGCGTAACATCGTGAAGTGGACTAGTGTTACTGTTGCCGAGTGACTACAACTAACAGTGATGCGCACTGATCCGAACTATACATTCTAGTTATATGTGATATAGGTTGGTGCTGAGGTAGGAAGAGAAACAAAGCTACTCAATATACATGCAATTCAGTGAAACAGCGTATATAAAATCGCTCAAATGTGTTATTATCACTGTCGCTTCGGCTTAGCTGCCTTGGCTGATCGCTCCGCTGGCTGCTGTTGCTGCTGATGTCTCTTCGAGTTCTCTTAATCAGAAACTGAATATTACTATTCAAAGTCCCGCTATTTAAAAGCCAGAGCCGTCAATTAACTTATGCTCTGTATACGGGTCAGTGTCTAACCAACCACACCTTATTTGTTTCCTGACACGGTCTTAATAAATTATTCTATACAAATTTCGATTTTAATTCCACCCCATGTGGTAGCGTAACACACAATTCTTTTTTCGGAATTATTTCACACGTTTTAGTAGAACGCTGCAACCTAAGCAGTACCAATGAGAGCAACATACATATCATATTGTTCCCGATGTGGTTTCTTACACAGGTAACAGTGGACTGAGCTGCGCCAACATATCATATACGAATAAAGGAATAAATATTAAATGTAGATAACGTGTGTGTAACATATCACATAACATAGCTAAGCAAGCGCCAGTCGATCTGTGTTATACAATATTTGTCTATTAAATTTAATTTATGTCTAGTAACATGCTTTGTTAAAGTCAATATGTGCAGTTGTAATTCCCTAGTCTCTCAATACAATTTAAAATAAAATACTAGACTTTGCCATTGCTAACATCGTGCGTACCTTTCATATTTAATCATAACTTTATCTAGATTATTAATGGTAGACCTCAACTCTTACCAATCACAAATCTTCTTCTATAGTTCAGGCTGATAAAATAAAAGAGAGTTTAATTAGAAAAACAACGGTGCTCCTACTTCAAAATTGTTTTGTAAAAACATTTCAAACCAATTTTGGAGTAAGAGCACGGTTGTTTTCCTAATTAAACAATTTACTCCAAAGCACATGAACCTATGATTGTTTTGAAAAGATAGTTGTTTAACTTAACAAAATTGTATTGTTAATGTTGTAAATCATCAACTAGTTTCTATATTAATTATAAGATGAATATACTTATCTAATCTGCAGTAGTACCATAACAAAACTTAACAGCTGTACCATTAATTTATAAATTCTTTTTATATTCACGCATTGTGACCTTATTCTTTCATTCAAATGATTTTAATTTATTAGGTGCCTCTTCCACTCTCGTACTAATTATTTTTGGCCAGGATTAATGAAAGTCAAATCAAATATGCAATCTTCACACACAATAATGTACCACACACTGGGTGCACTATGGATCTATTAACAATTAAATTGAATTAGTCTCATATACATTGAAGTAGCGCGCGTTGTGTTAACGATTGCTTATGACCAATTAGCGGTGTCCTCCCCTTTGTATAATTTACGTTATCGCTTTGTTTTTGTCCGACAGAAAGATTTTTTTCGGTGACAGACCGCTGACATATATTACTATACTGAAATGCTAATTTAAATGTTTTCTAGCACACAACATGCTTAGCTAATATTAACTTTCACAAAATCTAACCATTCTGAATTATTTATATAACTTATAAGTATCAAATGCTCAATATTTCTATCCTCAAACTAAATTGGAACCTGGACAATTTGCCTCGTTGCAATATGGTATGTACATATAAAAATTGTTTAAATTTACAGTTGTGTATTACCAAACTGTGGGTTAATTTCTTGCCTTAATAATGAATATATAATTTTATTTGACTATAAAAAAAAATGCAGGTGGGTCTTTTAACTCATGTTTCAGGTTTCTTGAATACCAGTATCGAAGTGTCTAGTATCGGAGTATTTTTGTATTTATGTGACTATACTGGTTCCAGCCCTTGTGTTTTCCCTAAAACTTTAGGTGCCAACTGTTGTATTTTCCCTGAAACTAGACATAATCACCAAAAAGGGAAATATTGTGTGACAGATTCCCACTCGCAACGCTGCTAATTGGGAGTTCTAACGATAGTAATAAATGGCGCAATAAATATCTTAATTATTACCGAATTTATTATCCTCCGGAAAGTGATCCTCGGGCGCCAGGTAAGTTTAACGTGAGACCGCACGCTGGAACTGTTCTTGTTGTCCCTCCGGTTGGAACTGTTCTTGTTCTTGTTGAAAATTACTGTTATACATATTGTTACCGTTAAATTTGGCTATTACCTAGTGTTTCACTCACGACTAGCAAAACAGTAACTTCTATAGGGTAAGTAGATAGTAGTGAGTTGATATCCTCTTCTGCTGTACCGGATTTTAAGGTACATTCACTCTTCGGTCGCTTATGACTGATTACTGTCTCCAAATGATCCCTATTCAGTCTTGTTTAAGTTATACACTTAGAGTTATCTTTGAAACGTTTCAAATATTTCAAATATTTCCACTGAGTAACGTCAAGAACGTGAAAGTAAATTAAGAAAAATACTATGAAATATATGAAATACCGCCAGGTGAATGTATATACACGTGGTAAATGAATTCAAGAAATGGTCAATCCAAAAATCATCAGACAAAACTTATCAATCGAATAACAATAATAAAATCAAGCATAGAAAAATTAGATATAAACGTCAGTACAATAATCGCACAGTAATTGCCAAGATAAAAATCTATTATATAATCCTTAAAGTAACATTTGTGCCATTTCTTTAATCTAGTAATCCTTTGGGTTTGTTTGGCGTGCACTTCATTATAATATATACACACTAGTACTTTATAACAAATTTTACTGAATGGTATTTCCCGGCGAAACCTGGTCAAAGAATAAATAATATCTTGATAATGTTTTATTAATAAGTACTAAATATTATTTTATTAATTACAATATTTTACTGATAGACTTTTACCGAAATGATATTTTACTAAATACTAATTTTTGCGGCACCAAGGCTGCAAAATATTCTACTAACAGGAAAATATTACAGACTGACTTAACACCTTGATGACTTCTGCTTATATTAGCTAAGGACCAACTCCGTATCTGAAATCAATTTTAATAGACCAATAGAAAGCATGTGAAAAACTTTCAAATGAAATGTCTTACTTAAAAGTATTTCTTTGTTTCCAAACGATGAATCATTAATATATTTCTTATTCCCATTTGAATTTCTGTGCTTCGTCTATCAGCGCCATTTTCTCAATAAAGGCTTCAGGCGGCCTTACGATCACGCAATAGTATCGCCTTAATGACCTTATCGTCATCGGTCAAATCGCTTATTTCACTTAACCTTGAACGAAATAATTCTAGTGAAAGTATATTGAAATGACACCATGCATTTGTTACCTTTTTAATTCCTCGTCATTCTGGAGTAATTTTGGAATCAAGTAAAAAAATTTTTTTAATTTTTACATCAACAGAATACTTATTTCGAATTGACATGCAAATTCATGTCTTCTTATAAAACATTAGAACACAAATGATTAAATAACAAATCATATCTCATTAACTTTTTTACAGCGTAAGAGCTTTCGTTCTTAGAAGTTTAATAAACATTAGAAAGCAAAATACAACGTGTAGCGTATCAAGATTTAGATCTTTTTTTCTTAGGTAAATCAGTGTAGAGGTAAAAGTTAAAAAACAACTTAAATTTTACAAATTCAAACACATGCAGTAATGAGGATACCTGATGTAAATATGTAAATACCTGAATGTAAATTCCAATAAACTCTTTTTTTTAAGTTTTAATATTTCATTTATTTTAACGTACTTATTGCAAAATTTATAAATTAATTTTAGGTCATCTATAAAACTAAATAAAAGTGAATCACATTACAAAGCCTTTATGATTCCAAACCGTACACATAATAAGAAATTCTCATGTAAAAACTGCAATCAAACATTTCATCTTCAATCTGTATTCTATAATCATCAAAAAATGGAACATCCGAATCACATTGATCCGAATCGAATCAAATGCGAATTTTGTAGTAAACTTGTTAAACCAGAATCAATGCATCAGCATTTAATAAAGTATGAGGAACCAAAATTTTGTTGCGAATTCTGTGATAAGAAGACGTACAGAAAGGATTTACTAGATCGGCACGTTAAAAATGTGCATTTCGGTGAATCTTTTGATTGTTCAAGTTGTGATAAAAAATTTACGGATCGAAGTTATTATAAAACACATCTGAAAGAGCATAATGATATTAAAGGAAGAACATGTGTTATCTGCAATAAGGTACTTGCTTCGCAAAAGTACTTAAAACATCACACAGCCAGCAGACATTCGGAAGGAGTTAAAACACCATATGCTGTCTGTGGAATTTGTAGCAAAATATTCTCTTGTTTAGAAACCTTCAAAAGACATATGAATTGCCACAGAGGTTTCACACAGGTTCCGCAGAGGTGCCACAGAGCCTTTATTTGTGACGTATGTGGCAAATCTTTTGAAACAAAGAATAGTATTAGATATCACGTGAAGATTCATTTAAAGGATAAACCTTACAAATGCAATATTTGTGGGAAAGGATTCACACAAAGCGGCAATCTAACAATTCATCTCCGATCTCATACTGGCGAACGACCTTTTAAATGCGATATTTGTTTTAAGAGTTTTATTAGAACTAGTTTATTGAAACTGCACATTCGTACGAGTCATACTAAGGAACGGCCCTTTAAATGTGATACTTGTAATAAGGGCTTTATTCAAAAGACTACGTTAACTGTTCATGAGCGGTATCATACTGGAGAAAGACCATATAAATGTCTGCATTGTGAACAAGTGTTTATTAGCAGTTCAATGTTAAAGTGTCACTGTAAGAAAGTACATAGTGAAGTCAGAAATTAAATTGTAGTACTGGCATGAATTATTTTTAGTATTACAATTTACATGTCACTTTTGATATCGTTTCATAATATATTTGAACAATTGTCTTAAAACTTTGTGACTACTTCATTTGTGGCCGCTACGAGAGAAATTTGATTTCATAACCGTAGTTACAATTGCTAAAGAATATTAGTTGGTTTGATTTAGCTTTAAATTTTTGAACTTTTGAATTGATTACTTTCAATTTATTACGTAAGGCGAGCTTAAATACTTAATGGTTTAAAAATAAAATATTATTTCAAAATAATATAAAATAAATAATTAATGCAATTTAAGTAAGTGAATATTCAAGAGAATGACATTTGGTATATCAAACTTAAGGGAGAATTGCGAGATCAACAAAACACCGTAGTGGCTAAATGCATATCAAGCAAACGAAAATCATATACATACAGATTAAAACTAGAATAACGTGAGTAATTAAACAACAGAAAAAGCACACGTTTTGTGTGCTTTAAATTATAATATAAGAATATAAGTTTAAAGGTGGTTCATAAAATATTAATTACATACATATAATAAAACAGATATGTTTTGTAATTTGAACGTGACAGAGTGAACTATTTATTTCCATAATACTTTGAGATGGACCGTATTTCATTGATAACATTTAACTTATCAAAACATTTTTACTATGCATAATTTGTAATAAAACATATTGAATCTTAATTATACGAGGATTCTTAGGAAAATTATTTTATACAAAAATTTTTAGACATCTTTTAAATTCCAGGAGTACAATTTTTTAACATTGAACAGATAAGAACAATTGAAATTAATTTATAAGAAATACATAAACATTTCTAACAAGTTAATATCGAGCAGGCGTAACAGGTTCGTGTCGTATTGAAAAAATTATTGCAATGACCTGTCGATTCCATAATTAGTTATACAGTTTTCGTCCATATCTATTTGGCGTAAAATTTGTACTCATTTACTTTTGAATCTTCCAATAGATAAGAAATATTGCTGTTTAAAATAATTTAATTTTATGTATTAATAAATATTGGCAATCTTATAAGTGTTTTAATAGTAAATATAAAAATTATTTAATAATTACAATAGTGTATTTTCAAATTATGTTTTGTAATAATATATATTTTAGAACATTGTATGGTTGTCAGATGTGTGAGAAAACATTCAAGAGTAAACTTCAAGCCAGAAGACATCGTAGGGCACATAAAGGAAAACAAATCAAATGCAATGAATGTGAGAAAACCTTCCGTTTCAATTACGAGATGATAAAACATAAAGATATTTATCATGTAAATAATACATATACCACGTGTATAGTATGTAATAAGAAATTATTCAGAACGAGTGTTTATCTGCATATGAAGCGCCATGCACAGACTGAAACATTTGTTTGTGAACATTGCGATAAAACTTTCTTCTACAAGAGCAGCTTACAGGAACATGTAAAAATGATTCATTTTGGTATAACCTACGATTGTAGATATTGCGAGAGAAAATTTTCTAATAAAGGTAGTCGTCGAAAACATGAAGAATTACATAAAGATGTAGAATCTGTGACATGCAAGGTTTGCAACAGAATGTGTTCTACACCTGATAGTTTAAAAGGCCATATGACAAATATGCATTGCGATGATAAAACTACGCGCATTCGGCGCGTGTGTGATCTTTGTGGTAAGGAATTCTATACTGATCTCGGTTATCAGCTTCACCTCAAACGTCATAAAGGTCAAAAGGATTTCATTTGTAAAGTCTGTGCAAAATCATTTATTGATAAACATCATCTAGAAGTTCATGAGCGCATCCATAGTAAGGAAAAACCATACAAATGTCAACTGTGTTCCAAATGTTTTTCTCAAAGTGGAAGTTTAACAATGCATATGCGCTATCATACTGGTGAACGGCCTTACAAGTGTGAGATTTGTGATAAAGGTTTTATTACAAGAAATTTAATGAAACTTCATAGTACAAAGATTCATGGAGAACCGATTGGGAAAAGTGGACATGACGAGGGTTTATTTCTGAGCGAAATTAAAAGTCGAAGCAATACTATGAGCTTGGTTAGATAATTTGTTTAATTTTCAATCGAAATTTAAACTTTTCCAAATTAAATTATACTTCTTTCAATTATATTGTTAAATAAATGGTGTAATATTTACATTGTTGAGAATTATTTGTTTTTAAATAATTAACCCAACTATATAAAGAACGGGATTATCTTTTTTCTTTTAAAAACTCATTTTTCAAAAATTGTTTTGGACTCCGGGAGTAT
>WYDF02281572.1:0-17068 GCA_009867245.2 Adranes taylori | reverse complement strand
CCACCTCTATCCCATTCTCCCTCCCTTCCTCCCCCCCCCCCCCCCCCGCCCCAACCATCTTATTCATCTCTTCTCTATTGCTCGCCATACATACAATATCCCCAGCATACGTCATCGTCCATACTTTACATCTGCCAATCTGAATTCCCCCCGCTGCCCCCTTCTCATTCATCATCTAAGTCCGATATATCACTCAGACACACCTCAAATCACTCAGATACATTCTCGTTCACTCTTCCCCTCACTTTCGTCCCTTCGTACATACTTCTCAACAGTCTCACCATTCCATTTCACATCCCCACGTCAACTAATCTTTCCCACAATTCCTTTCGCAATTTTCCTATCAAAAGCAGCCTTCAGACGTACAATAAGTATACTTTCTTCCTTTCAGCAATTTGCTGATTTATCACAAAGTTGATCAGTACAAAATTTTCGTGTGTGGGTTTTTTTTGTGTGTGGGGACAGTATCCCCCACCCTAACCTCCTCATCCAATCTCTTATACATGATCCTAGCAAATATTCTGTATATTCCATCCATTATCGTTATGCCCAGTAGCTATCCACACAGTCCCTCTTTCCTCTCTTATATATCGGTATAATCTCTCCTTTCTTCCATTCCTCGGTCGCGCACTCCTTCCCCAGCTATATATCTTAAACGCTGTAGTCAAAGCTCTCATCCCTTCCTCATTCATACATCCTCACACCTGCACAGGAATCCGGTCAGGACCAGCAGCTCCTCCTTTCCTCATCTTCTTTCTTTCCTCTTGCACCTCTTCTTTACTTATCTCCATCATTTCCATTCTAGAACTTTTTCACACACTCCTCCATCAAGCTCACCTCTACATTTCTCCGCCCACTCACTCACAACCCACATTTTACTCTTTTCTCTTTCATCATTCCATTCATTCTCAAATAATTCATCAATACATAGCATTGTTTATATTATATTGATTAAGTATTAGGTACATTTTAATAAAAGTACTATTATTATATTATTAGGTCTTTGGTGCAAATCAACGATGAGTTACAGGTAACTCGAACAACAAATGAGAAATTAATTGACTATGAAAGACAGTTTGAAGAATTCATACAGAAAATTAGCCATTTGGAAAAGGACAAAGAAAATGCACAAAGGGAGATATTGAAACTAAAAGAAGTTGTAGAAGTAAGTAAAATACAGTATCTGTTTCTTAAATCGCTTATTAACAATAGTTTTCCATAAACTTATTTGTTTGATCTAGAGCAAAGACAGATCCTTAGATGAACAGTTCGAAAAACTTGAAAAACAAGATAAAGATCTCATACGATACACCAAAGAACTTGAAACTTTAACAGTCCAATTAGAAAAGCTACAGGACTACGAACATAAAACACAAGAATTAGTTTCGCAAGCTACCGTTCATACAGAAACAATTGCGACTTTGCAACAGGATTTAATCGCCGAGAAAGTTTACAACGAAAAGATCAAAACAAATATCGAGAAGTTGGGTTTAAGTGTTGATATAATTGATAACGATATCACTATCGTTGTAGAAAAATTATTAAATAATACAGAATTAATAAAAAGTGAATCATTAACGCAATTAATGAAAGAGAGATTGCATTATTGTTGCTCCAAATGCAATAACAGTTATCTTAATGAGACGCAAATCAACGATAACGAAATTAGCGATCATCAGCAGCAGTATGAAAAATTAGTGTTAGATATTAAAAATTTGCATCAATGCAATGAGCAATTGCAAAATGAAAATGCAACAATGAAAGTCAGTATTGCAACGTTTCAGTCGCAGATCAATTCATTACAGACGCAACAAACCGCATTACAGTTGGCTAATAGTCAACTTGTGGCTGAAAAAGAGGATCTAGTTAAGCAGAATGATGTGAAAATGGTACAACATGATACTATTTTAACAGATCAGAGGACTTTGAGAGCGATACATGAACAGGTAAGCCAATACACATTTATAGAAAGCACTGTTTAGATAGGGAATCCAAATCGGTGGCCATCTTAATGTAAATAAATCGATGAAATTTTTTAAGAAGTCAAGTTTCAGCCGAACATATTACTTATTGAGTAAGACAATTTTTATTATTAAAAGAAACTACATTGTTTAAAGGACGATAATAATGTTACTTTAAATTTCTTTACTCTTATATTTTTCCCGGAATATCGAGGATCACAAAGTGTATACATTTTTATTCCGAATAAATATCTTTTGGGAAGCGATTTGCAAATAATTTTTCATTTAATTTATGCTAATAGTTAAGTTCCGAGTATGAAGAACTCAAACACGAACAGGAAGCATGGCGTAAACTCAATCGTGATATGCGCATCGAAGTTCGAACATTCAAAGAAGCGAATCTGAGTTTGGAGAAGAAATGTACAAATTTGGAACAGGAGAAACTAGGTTTGAAGAATGACGCAAAGAATTTACAGAATCTACGAACCGAACATTCAAAGCTTAAAGACGATTTTCGAAATTTGTTTACGGCTAATGAAAGACTTAAAACGGAATATCGAGGATTACAGGTTCGGGTGATATTTATTATTTTAATTTATAATTTTTTATTGAGGTCAGAGAAATTCCGGTCAGAAGTACCTTAAATTAAATGAATAAAATAACAGTGTTTTGTTAAAGTATAGATTAAGTCTCTTGCAGTAATTTAATCATTTCAATATTAGGATGAATATAAGAATTTGAGAACTGAATCGAGCCGTTTAAGACTTGGCAACACTGAAATGCAAGGTGAATTGAATACGCGCTCGGACTTAGTTGCAGGTTTACAACTAGAGAATGCTAAATTACAACAACGATGTGATTTGCTCTTCGAAATGAATACTAATCTTGATTCCGATAGAAGGTAAATTCAGTATTAATGCTGTCTAATATTTTGAATTCACTAAATATTTTTTAAGGTTTAATATAATTGCAAAGAATAATATATTTGATAATTATAAGTCAAGTACAAGGGTAACAAATTGAGGCAAACAGAAAGTTTGAAATGGTTAATAATTATCTGATCACAGTTAAACCTCTTTTCCTCTTGCCCTTGAAATCTATAACAGATTCAAGTTTCTACAAGCAAAGTAGTACCTAAGACACAGTGAACTATGTTCACCAAAATGTGTAAAAACATGAAGGAAAGACTGTTCAGTTTTATAATTTTCAGAGATTATAATCAAAGGGAGATTTCGAAACCAACAGAAATAAACTGAATTATGATGGTTTTCAAGGCTTTTTCTATTGAAAAAATCTTATTCTGCTGATTATAAGTAGCTTAAATGATAGCTTAAAAATGATTTTAACAAATGTGAGTCTCGCTAGAGAAATTGTACAGGGTTCAATTTTTTGTCCAGATTATATGCACTTGTTATAAGCAGATTTAGTCATTAATTGTGTATTTTGACATAGCAATGACTATGGAAAAGTTTTGGAAGGGCTTTTATTAACGCATTTACTGTCGAGAGTTTATTTAGTCCAAATTTCAACTCTCAACTTATTTGGCTAATTAATCAAATCTGCGGTATAATTGAAAGAATTGTAAAAAATAAATGTATAGAACCAAGACTTCAGAAAAGTGATAAATTTGTGGAATTGTTCCACCTGTACATATCAGAGGAATTATCTGCCCGTTTGTTATTTAGAATAATAAAACGCACATATGCAGGTAAAAACACAACAACCACAAAATTTAAATAACTATAAATGATGGACTATAAATGTGGGAGTATTTCCATTTATTACGCAGTGTAATGATGAACCCAAGCGTCTTTTCTATTTTTAGAGTACATTTTATGCCCCGTCGTCACACTGAGGATGAGATTGGTATGTGCTCTTTTTTTATTTAGTAAAGTTTAGTTTCCTTTAGGACCGTTTAATAGACTGATCTTCTTGTGAGCCACTATTATAGTTGATTTTAAAAAAGATTTTCCACCAATTGACAAATTTAGTTCTACTCAGACATAAATTTTTTGATCTACTCAGCACATTTTTATTATAAGTAACATCTGGTATATGATATCTGCATATTTTTGGCCATCTTTTGTTTTCACTTTACATTTTGTTTTGGTTTATGGCAATTACGAGAAATCTGCACTGTATAACAAGAAATCTTCACAGCAACATGAAATCTCATAAGTATGAGCGTGTGATCTAGCGATCCTAAAGGTAAAGCAGAATTGTTTGCACCTAGATTGTTTGCATCTAGATTGTTTGCATCTCGACTGCAGCTGTGGAATATTCTTGACCAGACGTAAACGGCATACTCCATTCCTTCCGTTGTTCAAAAATGAAATTTATTTGGTGTTTGTGGAAAACCCAGAGCAAAACACGTCACTACCAACAGAAAGATTTGTCTCTCTTAGTGAAATCAAAGTAAAGGGGAGAGTTTTGTTGTTCCATAAGCATACAAACTGTTCCATGATGAGCATTTGAATATTTTCCTATAGCTGACGAGAAGTTGGGTGAAGTTAGTCATGTCTACCTATATTCTTGGAAATGATAAAGCAAAAAACTATAATGACTTTCTAGAGAATCTTTATTTCAATTCAAAGTGAGATTTCTTTGGAAATATTGTTTAAAGTGTACATAATTTGATATAATATATAAACAAAGTTGCAGATGTATCTAATAACAATTGATATTAATTTTAGAGCATTAATGGAACATGTATCAAAATTATTATCGCAATATCATTCGTTGTTAATGTATTCACTTGAAGACAAGAAGCATTACCACAGTGAAGAGAAGTTATTTGCTGATAAACTAAACAATTTGTGCCGGCAGAAAGAGAAATTGGAGGAAAAAATTATGGAACATTACAGGTTTGTTATGTATCTTTATATAATTTGCATTTTAATTTGCGTTAAATATTTTAAATGACACGTATGTCAAAAGGCGTTTTATTCGATGTAATTTCTTACAATAGTTCGTCTCAGATGTGGGCTATGGAGAGATTACTGGACTTATTATTATTATTAACATTGCAACGTAGACAACTCTGAGTTGATAAGAGCTGCAATTACGCGTATGCGCACATTTTTAACACTTTTGTAAATCTAGTTTGTTTTTAAACATGAAAAACACGTTTCGCCTTCGAAAAACATGAGCTCGCCGCGATTACATCTGGTGGGAGTGAGAGAGGAACGACTCTGTTGCTGATGAAGTGTTTCCGTGGATTCTTACTGTATCGTTCTATTTTTAATTTCAGCCTGTGACCTCGCAGCTGAGAGTTTCTGTTTTTTGAAAAGAGATCCTCTAAGTTGCAGCTGATGTGGCCATTAACGATCCTGTAGGTTTCAATTAGGTCTTTTCTGCGTTCCACTAGGGTGGGTAGTTTCAATGCTGAAAGCCGCTCTTCGTATGGTAGATTATTGGGAGAACTTGGAACCTTAGTTACTTTTCTTTGGAGCTTTTCAAGTGCCTCGAAGTCCTTGCTAAAGTACGGGTTCCACATTGAGTATCCATACTCGAGTATTAGTCGGATGTATGACTTGTATATGATCAAGAACAGCTGATATGTTAGATGTGGAAAGGCTTTTCTTGTTAAATAGATTAATTTGTTAGTCTTCTTGATTATGCCGTTTATATGTTCTTCCCACCTTAAATCGCGAGAGACAGTAATTCCAAGATCTCTCTGAGAGGTTACTTTTTTCAATAAGTTTCCGAAAAGAGTGTAATGTTTTTCCGGGTTTGTCTTACCTATATGTAATATTGTGCATTTATCTAAGTTTAGCGGTAGCAACCAGGTTTGAGTCCAATTATAAAGTTTTTCCAAGCTTGCTTGTGTGTTGTCGTTTATATCACTTGGATAACCCAGAAGTTTCATGTCATCAGCAAAGTGACTGATTCTATCTTTTATCAATTTTGACATGTCACTAAAATAAGAGAGGTCCAAGTACCGATCCTTGAGGCACTCCGCTGAGTATGACTTGTTCACTGGAATAATTATTGTCAATTTGGACGCGATAGGTGCGACTCGTCAGAAAACTTCTTATCCAACGGAACAATATACCTCTGACTCCCATAGCATCTAGTTTGTATAATAATTTTTATGTTGGAACTTTGTCGAAAGCCTTTTCAAAGTCTAGATATATAACACCATTTGGGCGATTCTTGTCAAATTTGCTTGTCAGTTCATTTAACATTAGTAGCATGTTGCTAGTTACAGATCGTCCAGGCAGACATCCGTGCTGTGCTTTACCAATCGTTCCATTTGCAAGTAAAAACTTTGATAACTCTTCAGCTATCATTTTCCCCATGCATTTGTAGAGTACCGATGTCGAGCTGGTCTCTAGTTAACCGCTTTAGTTTTGTCTCCCTTTTTGTAAATCGGAATGATAGTCGCTTTCTTCCATTCATCTGGAACTTCACCCATTGTCAGCGAATGGTTCGAAACTTCTGATAGAGGCGAACTTTGTAGTTCTGGCCAATTTCTAATGAAAATAGCTGGTAAATTGTCAGGTCCAGGGCTGGAGCCGTTTTTTCCGGAATTACTAGCATTTAGTACTCGTTGGGGGGTGATGGTAATTGTTTCTATACTGTTTATTTGTCGTTGAATTTGTGGAAATGAGTTTCTTGTGTAAAAACACTCTGGTACTAGTTCACGAATTCGTTCGCGATTAATAGGGGATCCGTAATTGGTCCATCTGAGTTGTCTTTAGCCAAGCTGATTTGCCTGACTTTAGAACTGAATGTGCTTGAAATATAGTTAAAGAATTTGGTCTTGTCCTCAAAGATTGATTCCTCATTCTTGCACTTTGTCAATCTGATATATCGACCCCACATATGTCTTTTCAATAGTATGATTTTCAGAATGTTGGATTGAACCAAGGCTTGTTCGGGTCTTTAATAACTTTGAAAGTGGGAACAAATTGATCCAATGCACTAGTTAAGGCTAATGATAGGTCTTTATAAGTTTCAATTTGCCAGCTGGAGATATAATTACTGATGTCGTAATTTGCTTTGTTAAAGTTGTACACTTGCTTGGTTGTGTTATTGTTGTTCTGTATTGAAACCTGTATGTAGTCAATTAAATGAACATATTTTAACTTACCTTTTAATTATTTTATAGAAAATTAGATAATGCTTCCTCAAAGAAGCGCGGTTTCGGAGCGACGCTTGTACGACGTGTACGGAAAGCTGGGTCGGATGTAATGAGCAAGATTCCGAGTCGTGGTGGCGTGAGTGGTAGTAGCGGAAATCGTCGATCTTGGCATGAAGATGGACAGCAGCGATTGATGACAAGTGGGAGTGCAATTCTGACGAATACCGTAACTACGGCATCATCAACTGCAATGTCTGGCGAATCGGGTGGGCCTGATTCAGACGCAAGTACCACTGATGAGGTGCGTATAATTCAGAACATTTGAACCGCTTATTTATTGAACAATGTCAATAATTGGTATAAATAATTGCTCCTGAAAATTCCATGGATTTTTCGTTATATGTACAATATTTCTGTTACATGTGACCCTTACTTAACATGATATATTTTTCTATTTTCAAAATATGTTTCTAACATACATATTAATCTAGTATAAGGAAGATGAAGGAAAATAATTTCAGCTTTCAATTTCGGTGCCATAAACCAACCATTCTTTTTATACCAGTTAATATAAATTGAGTATAAATAGAGTCCCCGATCGGCAAAATTCTGTCAGCGAGATTTTTTTCAGCGCGAGATCTGTGGTACGTGTTATACCTTCCACCGCGACCTCTAAGATATATTTGTTCCTCCCAAATTTCCGCGGAACTTACAAATATATCACCGAAAAATTGTAGTTTGCAGTTTGATATTGCAGTACATCCATGTATACTATGTTTTGTCATTTCCGCCTTTTCCTTACAAAATCGTTAACTTTGCCTTCTTAGTCGCAGCCGTTGCCACGTTTCACATCCTTACCATTTTGTGCATGTGTTAATTTAGGGAACAAAAGTGGTATAACTTGTTTAACGTCGCAAGTTCCTTTTTAATGCGACTGAATACTTGTCAGGTATATAAAATTTCTTGAATGTTTTAGCCACGAGAAGATGCTCGGAACTTGAGCCTGGGATAGTATTTTATGTCACAAAGATAGATAGCAAGATAGTACTTTATTACCTTCATCCGAAACATTCTTTTCCGACTGGTGTTCTGATAGTTCTATATCTAATTTTTGTATTTATTTAAATATTAGATCACACCGATTCACTCTCAGTCGCATGTAATCTCTGGCACTTCGACACCTGTCAATGTAGATACATTTAGACGAGCTACAAGTAGTTTGCACGGTCAAAAGCCTCGCGATGAAATTGCCTTACGTAGATCCTATAGGGGTAACGAATACAGAAACAGTATTTCAGGTGAGTTATTATTTTGTATGAATTTAAATTTTATTAATAGATAGTTGTATAGCATTATTTCATAGAATATAAGATTTGTTGATAAATTAAGTGTGTTAATTATTACGAAACTGCATTCGATGTTTAGAGATTTCAAAATTGCTTAAAAAGTCGGGCACAGGGTAGATGCATTTCTGGCATGGGTGGAGCCTTTGTCAATACCCCCTACAAGCATTCAGTATCATTACAATGGTCTGCTAAACCAAAGTTCTACATCATGCAGCCACCGCGACTTAGTTAAACAATCTGAAATCCATTTGTTTGAATATTACTTGTATAGCTGCATGCCTATAGTACTTTAGTAGATCTTATTTAAATTATAAATGCAATTTCTAACAATCAGCGGTGAGATAATTCAATTAGGTGGATACTCATCCAACAATTAGGAATTAGTAATTAGAGGCTTAGTCAATTAAAGCAACCCTAACCACGTCTGAATCATCCCTAGTATAATAAATTTTATTATCGTAGGATGTTATTTTTTTAAATTTTATTCATGCCAACTTTATTAAGGATTAGATAACTACTTACAATAAATTGGAAGCACAATGCTCCTTAGTAGCAAGTTTAAACTAAACAATTAATGTTTTGCCTGCTAAGTGGTCAAATGCTTAATTCTTTAGCTTAAACTTTCTACTAAGGAGCACTGTGCTTCCTATTTATAATATATTAGTACAAGTACTAGATGGTGGAATATTGAAACTAATTACAAGTTAGTGGAAGCATTTTGGCATGAAAGATTTTGTGATTCAGAAGCTAACTTCTGAAGTAGAGCAGAGGTCTTAAAATTGTTTAACGTCCAATATTTTTAACGGTTTCTATCCATTCTTTGCTTTAAAATTCCAATGTGATTTATTTTTGGAAAAGTGCATGTAATTATCGCTTCCATTGATTTTTTAAAGTCGATCATCCCTTATATTCATCGGATACTTCCGCTGCTCCATCGCTAAGTCTCGGTTCGGTAGGTACACGGCGCACTGTTTATCTCTCGGAAGACGATCCTCCAGCTCCATCGTCACCTAATGCGTTAACCTCAGGCGCTCAAGTGCCAGTTATAAACTATAGCACTAATGATCGAAGTCTCGTTTCTGGATCGACACCGAATACTCCTGCTGCGAATAGTACTGCTACACAAGTGGGGGCATCATCACAATCAGCTGTGCATGCACCATCTCTTTTAGTATACAATCGAATATCAACAGTTATTGGAGGTAAGAATTAATCTAAATATATAAATAAATAAATGCTTTATTTAGAGAATTGTCCGTTTAAAGGTCTATACAGTTATAAGTGTTAAACATAAATTTTTCACTATGTGATTTATATTAAAATTACATAGTCAATTTAAATATAAGTGTAAGTAAATATAAGTATAAGTAGAAGTAATTGAAATAATCAGAAAAATAATAATTAGTAGTATGTTCTAGAATTTAATTTTGCAGTACATCTCAGTTGAATATGTTTCTTAGTCTCGTTTTAAATTTCTTATATCTGTGTTGAACAAATCTGTTGTCAGTGATAAGATTTGCTATTTCCATCATTCTACGGATTGGTTCATGGCTTGAATAGTTAGTCACACTGAGTTCGGGATAGAACAGGCTATTGGTCCTTGTATTTACATGTGGTATTTAATGTGTACTTTACTAAGTAGTTCTATATTGTCTACTAGACCGTTCATTATTTTATATAACATACAAATATCTGCTGTCTTACGTCTATTTTCTAATGTTTGCAACTCTATATAAGCTCGCATGAATCTTATTCTTATTCTTTTTAGATCTTATTCTTTTTAAAAATCTATTCTGTACTTGTTCTAATGCTGTGATATTTTTCTTATATATAGGCGACCATATGCCACTTCCAAACTCCAGTATAGGGCGTACTAGATAGATATAATGTTTTATATGTTGACGTATTGAAGTTATGACTAAATCTTGTGATAAATCCCAATGACTGTAGACTTTTATTCTTAATGAAATTTATATGTTCATTGAAGGATTTTTGTGTTTTTGTGGTATTCTGGTGGCAAATTGGTTTTTGTTCTACTAAACATCATTACTAGGCATTTCTCTGGGTTAACATATAATTGATTATTATGGCACCATGTGTTAAAGGTATTAATATCTTCTTGTAGCATCAGTATATCATGGGGAGATATTATTGGACAGTAACGTCCTACAAAATTTTAGGTCGGCTGCGAACAATAGGAAATTGGAGTGTGTAAAGACTTTTTTATGTCATTTATGAATAAATTAAAGAATAATAGTCCACTGTGTGAGCCTTGAATAACTCTTGATGTTAATTTCATTTCAGATGAAATACAATCCCCGATCTTTACAAATTGTATTCTGAACGTTATAAAACTGTGAATCCATAGTAAGATATTTCCACTTATTCCTATGGACCTTATTTTATTAATTAATAGCCTATGACTGATCTTGTAAAAGGCTTTTGAAAAGTCGTTAAATGAGTTTAATATGAATCTTTGGGATGTTAAATGATTTGTTTCTACTGATCTCCAAGGAGTGAATCCATGTTGGTCGTCTATGATTATACTTTTAATTTCCTTGTAAGCTGTTTTGTTATTAAGGCGTCTAATATTTTAGGGATATGTGAGCTTATGGCGATGCCACTATAATTTTCTAATGTTGTGTCTATCCCCTGTTTTATGTACCGGTATGATATAACTTTGTTTCCATGTGTCTGGGTAGTTCCTGTCGATAGTGATAGGTTAAACAGGAACTTCAGAGGAATGCTTAGGGTAAAGGCACATCTTTGCAAAAACTTAGGGCTCACTCCATCCGGACCTGTATTACTCGCAGGATTCAAGTCAAGTATAGCTTTATACATTTCCGAGAGTTCTAACTAGCAGTTAGTAAATTCGATATTGTTGTCGATATTCTATTCTCCAGTGGATAACAGCGCTGTTGTTTGGTCCTTGGAATATACACTGCTAGAAAACTTTGAGAACATCTCAGCAATATCTTGGGCTGAACTCGCATGATAGTTACCTAAGTACATATTGTTAGGCAGTATTAAGATTTTCCTATTATCCTTTACAAAACCCCAGAATTTTTCGGGTTTTTGTACGATGCTTCTTTCAATTGGTTTAGTATAGTTTTCGTAGGCTTCTTTACATTAAGTTTACACTCTTTTCTGAGATTCCTAAAAGTGGTATAATCTGCTTCGGATTTGCTCTCTTTATATTTTTTGTACGCATTTTTTTTTTCATTTATCAGTTTTTCAAGCTTATTGTTCATCCATGGAGGGAAATTTGCTTGTGATATTGTAAGTTCTTCTATGTTTGAGAATGTTAAACGCCCCTCTCATTAGGAATTTCATTGCTTTGTCGTAAATTGTATGAGAACGTATGTTTTCCTATTGATGCTTTCTCCAAATTCGGAGTGAGAGGTAACGTGTTCCTTGTCGATGAAATATCCTCGTTGTCCTTTGGAAACCAATTAGTTTCTGGAAGGTTATAGTCTCCGATATAAAATTTAGTATTGACATTGTTAATTACCAGATGTTCAATGGTACTCCAGTGACCTTCATATAATTGAAGGGGAGAATTAGGGGGTGTATATATTCCTCCTATTATTATTGTTTCGTTTTTTAATGAAATGGAAATAAAGAGTTGTTCCATATTACTTTCTATAATCAATTTTCTAGATAGCAATGATTTACGAACTGCTATGAGAATGCCACCTTCTCGCTTTTTCTCATTCATGTCACATACATGTCTGTATGCGTTATTATTTTTCATTTTAGTCTCAGCATCACTGTAGTTTCGATTTAGCCAACTCTCGATTATAATTATGATATCAGTGTGTACATGTAACTACCTGTTTAAATTTAGATAACTTCGTTCTTATTCCGCCTGCATTCTGGAAATATATTGATAGGGGCTTATTTGGTTTAACTGGTGGGAGCGATTGTTTAGGGTTTCAGTAATTTTAGGGACGCCATTCAGATATTTTATTGTAAGATTATTTTGGCCATTACGCCACACCGTCTCTGATCTAATTCGTTTTTTAAGTTGTCACGTTGTCTAACTGTTATCATCTGCTGCTATTTTTATGTTTCTGTTTTGCAATATGGATTTTTTAAGGATATTTGTTAGTCTGGCTGTGTTGTCAGTTATAACCTTTATAGGACGAGTTTTTCCCTCGATGTTTCGCCCACATCGTAGAACTTTTCTAATGGATACGTTTGTATTATTATTGCTAAAAAATCTACTTGTATAATCCATGTGATTAATAAATGTATAATCACATGGTAGTAATCGAGTAGATCTTATAGAATCGTCAATATGTTTGGCATATTTTATATTGGTTAAGTTTTTTGGTTTAAGGCTTATCATAGACATCGCATAGTTAACCGCTTCAAAAGATTTTTCAAACAGAATTTACTTTCTTGTACTTCGAATATATAGCTCCAATATGTTTCCTTAAGTAGATTTTGTAATTCGTTGATATTTTCTTCATTATTGAATTGTCTTATATGCTTTATTACTGTGCTTTATTACTAATAATATGGCTTTGGTTTAAGTAAATATCACAGATTATTTTTTGACACATATGATCTGAGATATGGTACTCTATTACCACTGTTTTGAAATTTTCTACGTTTGTAATAAAGTTGTCTAAACAGCTATTTTTCTTTCTGTTTACTCGTGTTTCTGTTTCAATCACACTGCGAAGTCCATATGAACATACCTTTATTTCTAGTGATTTTGGTAGTGTGGAGAGTTTTGCCTGCTAAAAAATCTACATTACATTTTTAAATAAGATTGTTTCTTCTAAATATATTGCTGAGCCTCCATGTTGTCCACTTTGTCTGCAAAATCTTGTCGTCATTAACGTTGCATCTTGATTTAATTAGTGTGTAATGCATTTGAACGAAATTGTGTACTGCATCTGAACAATGCATTACACCCTAATAAAATAAAAATGATGTTTGATATTTGTGTACAGTAATACATGAGTTTAATATACACGTACATTATTACACGAACAACTTATAAGTAGAATTTTCAGATTTAATTTAACGGCGGTGTTAACGCATTGAATTGATCGTGGACTCACAATCCATGAATGTTCGTGCGCCAATAGTTAGACGAGAGGGCATTGAGGACGGCTACCATTATGCCAGAAACACGTATCTACCCTACCTCCATTTTTTAAGTTAAATCTGAACTTCCTATAAACTATCATATATGCAATTTTTCGAAATAATGCACCTATACATTTAAAAATCTGGTCTTACTGCTTAACAGTATATACTACTTACATTCTTTAATTAAATTAATTTCAGATCTATTTGAGTTATTGCAAAAATGTTGAAAAATTCAGTATGTAGTGACAAACACATCGATTGTAAACTTCAGAGGTCGTAGTTGAGGAAAATAGCATTTCAAATATACCTACACCATCATAAAAACCATCTCCATCAACTAATAGAAGATAAACAAAAATCGGTTTCTGAAACTAATGCGCAGCAGTGTAAGCAGATAGGAATAAATATGGGCAAAGAATTTCGACAAGAAATTAGAAGCTTTTCAATGCATGAGGAAAATATTACAATGTATGAGGAAAATATTTAAATTTTTATTTATAATTATTTGCTAACCATTAAACCTACCAGTTTTTGTTCTGATATACCAGTTTCGTCACTGGATTACTTTGCACAAAGATAAGATTAAGGCTAAGTGATGTTACACTAGAAAACTTGTGTATCCTCTGAGTTCATTTCAATGCGCAAAACGAGTTAAAAGTAAACAAAATTTAAAACAGTTTATTAGTTAGTGTTGTTATCCTCCCAAAATAATTACCGGTAATGTAATTTTATTTTCGGCATTACCGGTAAATTTGGAATCCCTGTTATATATGCATCAGCAGCCGAGGCTGCCAGAATGGAATCTGTTATTAGCAGGATTATCCCCAATATGGGAAGACCTGGTGAAGATGCTCGCAGATTGTTGATCAACGTCGGCTTAAGCAAACTCTTTTGTACGGTTACGAATGCGTGTTAGAAGAGCTACAAGAATTGCAAAAGTCTATAGAACCATTTCTGTCTAAGTGGTAGACGTACTCGCGTGGGTACTATCTGTTGACATGTTATTCAAACGTTATTACGAGGCAAAAAATCGTAATAAGTCTCTAACTTATGGCATACATAGAAAGAGTATTCTTATGTTAAGCGAATAAAATTGCAAGCTACATGAAATCAGTAAGAATATGTACGGGTTTGGTCAAAGAGGTTAATACTGGATATTCATTCTTGAGTTGGCCTAGTACACGGCGGTATGACATATTCGCTAACACACATCGACAGTATCCATGGTTGCGTTAGAATATATCTCTATATAATTGGAAAAGTAACCTTTTTGTATTTATTGTAATTGCAATCATGATAATAGAGAACCTATTCTTTGGGTGTCCTATAGGCAAATAGATATAAGAATAATACGTGGAACAGGAAAAGACCTGTGGTCAGTGGAGAAGGAGCTGTGGAAGAACTGGTACTTCGGTTAGAATCATTCTGAAGTAAAAAAAAAATGGGCTAACTGTCAAAAAACTTACTAGTCAAATATTGGATCGTATTAGATTCTCAATCTGACGTTGGGTTAGTCTTGGACAATAAAAGAGGACATACATTCTTTTGGTGTCCAATATGGGAAATGATGCGTGGAATAGCCGAAAAACTCTTTTCTGCAATATGGTTGCAAACATGCTAAAGTCATCTTCAATCTTGGCTTAGATCAATCTTTCTAATGTATTCGAGAACGCGAACAAAAGTACAAGACGCGGTTTTTCTATCTAAATTGATTAGTTAATAGTGTCTTGAAATTCGATCATATAAAAAGAAACAATAAATGTAAAAGGATACGTATAACTAGAATCTTTGGAAACTTGTGAATCGAAAGCGATTTCGTACATTTTCTTCGCTCCTTACATTTCGAACAAGTCTAAAAATAATATAAAAATATACATAACTTTTTAGACAAAAAACGGATAATTTCTTACAGGTTTCTCATCTCCATCCAAGGTCTCCTCTCGTGTAAAACTATCTAAACATTGACTCAATCTGACTCCCCTACCGCCCAACGACGAACGGACACCACTTATACTACTCCCACCTAAACCACTACCTGATGCAGACGGTATTGGCAACGATAAGTCCCAAAACGGATCAAACGTTACCGAACAGTGACCACAATGCGTACAGCGCAATGTCGATTTCAATTGACCAACGAATATATCGACAATCTTCGAGTTTTCACGCCGTAAATAACGTGACCATGATTCAGATGCTTTTTCGCTATCGCTAAAACAGTTTTAAATAAATAAAAATTCTAAAACTGGGAAAAAAAAAATCTACTTTCAGAAAGTATTTATTTACCTTAATTTCTCGTCTATTTCGGTCAAAATGGGGCTAGGTTTCATCGTCACACGATTCACTTCCTCATGTAAACCTTCGAGTAAGTATCGTAAAAACTCCTGCGCGTCTTGTTGTGAATAACCCATGAAGCGTGGTGCGAAACGCTGGATTTGAGATTTTAATGATACTGTATTGACAACACGATCAGAAAATGAATCTTCAGACCATAATTCTTTAATTAGTTGAGCGAATGCTAAAAGAATATAAATATAAGTATTAAATATTTTATTCATTTTCAACTTCATTCATTTTCATTCTTTAATTTTTTTAATTCATTTAAAACTGATTTTAATTCATAAAAACCAACATTAAATATTGTAATATATAGTATCCCGCAAAGCTTTGATCCTTCAATATATCGTAAGCGGTTGCAATGACAAATATAAAATTTAAGAGGTGTAAACAGTCGGCAGTAAAGCTTCTTTCTAGTACAAAAAGATATTTCTACAGTTTTCCATTAATCGTCATATGACCCCTACTGTAATATTTTAAATGGTATACTTGTACAATTTTATAATTTTGAATAGACGTCTTTAAATCACATACATGGCAATAGTGTAAAGTAATGATCAACAGCCGTTTAAATTGTTATTGATATAAAGGAATGCAAATGTCTTAGGAACAAAAGAAACCTTTATCCTAGCAACAACAATATCCCTTCGCAAAGCTTAATATGCATTATTGTTATCAAACATTTTGTTGAGAGATTAGTTTATTTATCATTAATACAAATTTTGTATTAAATATAACATTTTCAATTGGTACTTCTAAACACTGATAGTGAGCCAATTTTAGACAGGGAAGCGCAGGAACAATAATAGATATAGCAATGGGCTCGACTACAATTGCTATTAGAGTGGGTATCTGGAGAGGGGAGTCAGCAGTTGAATCCTTAAGTGATCATAATTACTTCACGTTCATGATAGCATTAATAACTAATTTCATAAACAGCGATAAAACTCACATATATATATGCCCAACATATATAATGTTGGGCAAGAGGCGTTAAAAAGATGGTAAAGTATGAAAGAATACTGTTACAAATGCTGATCAATTCATCTTCAGCTTTTGTACACTATGATCAATTGCAGGAATTTTTAAATTTTTACTTTGTTAGTTACCATGGTTAGAAAGAACAACGGTTAAATTGCATCTTGTTTCAATCCTTTCGGGCCATCTTTATACTATTGAGAGATTTCAACGTAATGATAGTAAGAAAATTAGCTAGCCGAAAAAGGTTTAAA
>WYDF02281562.1:0-17069 GCA_009867245.2 Adranes taylori | reverse complement strand
GCACAAGATAGATCTAGATGGAAAAATTTACGGGAGGCCTATGTCCAACAGTGGACGCATATGGCTGTATGATGATGTATGATGAACATGTGAGTTTCTGGCAAAGTCGTGTCAGCTAGAAATTGATTGTCAAAGATTTGATTGCTAGGAATTTGGTAGGCTGATTGAAGATGATCAGCATTTATTTGTTATTTGTTCTTGCGGATTGGTTAGATGGGATTCGAAGTGGTAACATTTTATACATTGGAAAATTTAATCATAGTAAATTCTTCCTTATGTGCTTACTGTTTCGTTCCTATTTCTTCAAAACTTTTCATCAATCTTAGCATCAAAATGAGAATCCTCTAATTCTTATATATCCATATCACAATTTTTTAACAAAATATGCATTATTCCAATGTTTTAACACCTCCTCGTATAAAAAATAATCCATTATAACTATGGTTGGTTATTTATTTGAAAATCTTTACCAAGAATTACCTATTTAGATTGTAAATATATGTATAGGAATCATATACCTGTAATACGTAGAATAACATCCAAATAGAATGAGACAGCTAGATAGAAGAGAAGCTGGAAAAAGAACCTAACCTAAGTCTATAAAACTCCCTCCTACAACGCGGTAGTACTAAACATACTTGCAATAAATAATTATCTAGCTATTTCTATCACCATTAAATGCTAATCTTAATTAAATTGAAGTGAAGAAATATTTGGATTGAAATATATAAAACGTATGTTTTCCTAGTTTAGTATAATTTGGTGACAAAAAATTAATTTGCAATTATTAGATAAATTTTAATACTAATTTTTGTTGTGTGTTAAAGTGATACGTGACGATAATATTATAAAAACAATAATTTTTAAAAATTAACTAAATAATTAAGAAATAAATTAATAATATTACTGTTTTACTTAATATTTTAGACCATGAATAAAATATTCATAGTATTCGTATCCTTTTGTTTTATAACAATAAATACGGCTCCAGCCGATAACGATAAAGTAAGTAATTATTTTTAAATTTATTATTTTTGGATTTGTTTCATTTCTGATTTTTTTTAAATGTTTTTCGTGTTATAAATGTATAAACAAAATAAAAAGTTTACAAAAATCTGGAATAGTTTATCAGGGCCGATTCGAGATTATATTGCGCTTTTACGAAAATATCAATAATTTCCTATAATATTTGAAAACTTTAATGTTGCATAGGTAACATACTCAAGTTTACCGTCAACACTTATGTAATGCAACAGCTGTCAAATTCAAAATCAATAGTACGTTTAATTTATTTTAATCTACCACCATTTCGATTCTCTGTACCATGTTTCAAATATCATTCCGGATATGCCCTGTCGTCCGTCATATTGGATTTGAAATAACAGCTGTCCAGAATTTTTTATACCAGACATCAAGTGTCTTATGACGTCATAGGCTGTTAATGATACCATGTTAATATTTTCGTTTAGAACAAGTTGAGATAAGGTCCCACAAAGTGGACGGGTTCGTTAGAATTAGCGGGCGCTATTACTAGTTTTGAATTATTCATTTTATTGTGAAACATTGAAATATACAATGTAAGTAAAAATTATATTAACTTGATTGAAGCTCAAGCACCTCTAAGATTATTCTAATTTAATTTAAATAAATAATTGTGATTTGACTATAAATAATTTATTGTTTTAGTTTGAGAAACTAATTGATTTTGCTTAGCGTAAATAATAATAATTAATTTTATTTCTTTGAATAAATAACATGGACCATATTTTGAATAACTAATTGATTTTGCTTTCATAAATAAAGTCTAATTAAATATAATTAATTCGTGAAATTGAGATAACGCTAATTGCGAATTAGTTGTAATGAAAAGTCATAGATAGCTTACTCTTTCGCTATGTTTTACTAAATTTAACCTTTGATTATGCACTTAATAAATAAGTTGATGTTCCTTCAAAAACATTGAATTTTGATGCTTCATTTTACTGATCACGCATTAGTTTCTTGTTAATATATTGCGTTTGGGCCTTATTGTATTTTATTAAAGCCGTTTCTTTGTTTTTAATCAATTTCCGGATTAATTGGATGGACTTTAAGTGGACATAGAATAGATTAATTTAGGATTGATAGAACCCATTGTCATAATTTAAACGCGACAATATAATGCATGGAAACAAGTACGAAGTACTCTGCCTGATCCCCGAACGTAAAAGGTTTGTACAAAGAAGGCAAAACTCCTGAATAAAAGACCTACGCCGGTGGCTTGACAGATTTGTAGAACTACTACTTCCAGGATCACTATTTCGAATTGCATCGCCTTCAAAGGGAGATGGCGTTTTAAGAAGGAGAGAACACCAGAAAATGTAGAACGCCTTATATACGTATATATGAAAATAATTTTTAGAATATGAAACCTGTACTTTGAAATAACGTAACAGCTGTACTGATACATTTGATTGGAACAAACTAATTTCATTTACAAATTACCTGATAAAAAATTATTTTAATGTGGATTCAAATTTCTCTCATACGTGAGGGAAATCTGAATACGATATTAAGAGTAGATAAAATAGAAACCTTATAACTGAGAAGTGCATTCATGCAGGAAAAAAGCGTTATTAGTGTTCGGAATGTGATTTCAAAACAATGTAGAAACATAGTCTTCACAAGCGCAAACATTTAAGAAGCAAGCCATATAAATGTTTAGAATGCGATTATTGAACTACACAAAAATATATGTATACATGAAAATTATTTTAGAAAATGAAAGATCTGCTTTGAAATAACGTCACAATTGTGCTTTTACATGCGATTGGGGCAATCTATACGGAACATTAAATTTTAAAATGTTATCTCAATTGTTTTACGTGTTATTTAAATGTAAGATGTTGAAAACTTTTTATCTAAAGTCCCGTAGCCATTTCATGCGCCAATATTGCCCCGTAGGAAATAATTGCTTCATTGTCCCCCGACCCGGCGCCAATACAATTAAGCGCGGCGCTGGGTGGTGGGGATAATGACAAGGTTGTTTCTTATAATTATGCATTTAATATTTTATTTTTCAAAATTGTTAACATAGAAAAATGTTAAATCTATTGCTGATTTGGAATTAGCAAATTTATTCTGCCATTCGCACAATATGCTCAATTGCAGCATCGTGTGATATAGATTCAATTTAGCTCATGCTTGATGACAAAATATTGGGGTTAATTACTGGGATAACGTGGATATGTGGACTGCAATTACACCTGACGATTGTTTGGTATTTCATTTATGCTGAATTCGAACGCAAGCTGACAGACTATTTTATTTACAAATTACATTACAAAAAATTATTTTGATGTGGATTCAAATATCTCTCATATGTGAGGGGAATCTGATATTAAGACTAGAGAAAAGAGAAACCTTATAACTGAGAAGTGCATTCATTCAGGAAAAAAACGTTATTAGCGTTCGGAATGTGATTCTAAACAATGTAGAAAAATACTCTTAGAGTTCACAAGCGCAAACATTTAAGAAGCAAGCCATATAAATGTTTAGAATGCGATTATGAGACTACACAAAAATATATGTTTACATGAAAATTATTTTAGTATATAAATTTTTTACTTTGAAATAACGCCACAATTGTGCTTATACATGTGATTAGGACAATCTGTATGGAACATTAAAGTTCAAAATGTCTTAATTGTTTTTCTGTTTTATTTAAATGTAAGATGTTGAAAAGTTTTTATCTAAAAGCTATATGTTTTCTCCTTGTCCCACACGTATTTCATACGCCAACATTGCCCCACAGGAAATAATTGCTTCATTGTTCCCCGGCGGCCAATATACTTAAGTGGGACTCTGGGTGGTAGTAGTGACAAATTATGCGTTTAATATTTAATTTTTCGAAACATAGAGAAACGACATTTAACAAAGAAACATGTTAGATGCAAATGTTAATCGAATTACCAAATTTATTCTGCCATTCGCACAATATGGTCTATTGGCATAATCATGGTATATAGATTCCATTTAGCTCATGCTTGGTGGCAAAATATTCAAAACTTGAGGTTGACATCTGGGATAAAGTGGATATGTGGACTGCCATTACTTAGTTCACATACAGCTAACGATTGTTAGGCATTTGACGTATGCAGCATTTGAATACAAGATGACAGACTACCTTCATTTACAATTACCTAATTAATAATTATTTTGATCTGGATTCAAATTTCTCTCCTATGTAAGGAAAATTTGAATCAAAACCATAAGAATGCGATATTTAGACTAGACAAAAGGAAAACCTTATAATTGATAAGTGCATTCATTCAGGAAAAAAGTTTTATATGTGTTCGGAATGTTATTTCAAAACAATAAAAAAAAATACACGTAGAGCTCGCAAGCGCAGGCATTTAAAACATAAGTCATCTAAAGGTTTAGAATGCGATTATGAAACTACACAAAAATATATGTATACGTGAAAATTATTTTAGAATATGAAATCTCTACTTTAAATAACGTTACAATTGTGCTTATACATGATTGGGACAATCTATATGGAATATTAAAGTTAAAAATATTGTCTTAATTGTGTTTATGGTTTGTTTAAAAGTAGGATGTTGGAAAGCTTTTATCGAAAATTTATATTTTTTCTCACTGACCACACCCCTTTCATGTGCCAACAGTGCCCCGTAGGAAATAATTGCTACATTGTCCCCCGGCCCGGCATCAATATACATAAGCGCGGCTCTGGGTGGTGGTAATGGCAAAGTTGTTTCTTATAATTATGCATTTGATATTTTATTTTTCAAAATATTCAAAACTTGTGGTTAAGATCTGGGATGAGGTAGATATGTGGACTGCCATCACTTTGTCCAGATAAAACTGACGATTGTTTGGTATTTGCCTTATGCAGCATTCGAAGACAAGATGATTGAGGGAAATTTGAATCCAAACCACAAAAATGCGATATTGAGACTAGACAAAAGAGAAACTTTATAGCATTCATTCAGTAAAAAAGCGTTATTAGTATTCGGAATGTGATTTCCAAACAATTCAGAAAAATAGTCTTTGAGTTCACAAGCGCAAGCATTTAAAAATAAGCCATAGAAATGTTTAGAATGCGATTATGCAATTACACTAAAATATATGTATACATGAAAATTATTTTAGTACATACAAAATTAAATTTAAATGTTATCGCAGAAAATAATTGCTTCATTGTCAAACAAGTTTTATTGTGAAGCTATGCTTTGAATGAATGTCAATCATCCGTTGTTGCGCTACGTTTCAAGCCATTTAACTTAAAACAAATCATTTCGAACAAATAACTTACGCATTTTATTTTTATTTTCATAAATTCAATCGATTTATTTACCTCTGCTTTAAATTTAGTAAAGCAAAGCATAGCATTAAGCACTAAAAAGTCTTATTCGAGTTGGACGAAAGAAAAAAATATGGAAGTAAAGATTTTTTTGTGTATTGTAATACTTCTAGTCCTATATACATTGCAAGCATCAACAACTCCTCAAGCTTCTTATCCTGGCCAAACTGCTTGGCCCGATGTCTTACCCGGTAAGACGCCAATCAAAATGGAACATATGGTCCTAATAACAAAGAATAATGATCATTAAGGCAAGACTATTTTGCTTTTTCTATGTAAAACATTTTGTCTCTCATTTATCAAAATGAATATGAAAAATATATATAAAATTTAAATTAATTCGTGTTATTATTTAAATTTATTTTATGAGCACTATCTATCAAACACAAATGGATGCGCGGTCTGTTCCACTAACATTTGCAGTCTTATTTCCCAAGAATACAATCATCTTCGATTTTATGAAGGAAATAGGACGCTTTTAAAAAAGCGTAAAAGGTGAAAAATTATACTTAAAATAATTTATACTAAAAACAATTAATATACTAGTAAAAATAGTTACATTTAATTAAGCAAGGCTTAATTATACTTAATATATACGAGGCTAAAACCTAAAAAATGTCAAAAGGGTCAGAGGCTAAAAAACCAGAAGCCAGAAAGTATAAAGGAGTATAAAGGCAAAAAGACAGATTTCTAAAAGGCTACAAAATGTCCAAACGGTCACAGGTCAGATGGCCAAAAACCAGACAGATCCAAAGTGCAGAAGGCGAAAAAAGACAGAACGCCTAAAGGTGAGAAAATGTCAAAATAAGCCAAAAAAGATGAAAAGGGTAGAAGATCAGACAGCCAAAACGCTAAAAGATTAGAAAATGTCCAAAGGGTCAGACGCTAGACAACCCGAAGCCAAAAAGAACAAATAGATAGAAGGTCTAGAATATAATTATATTTCAAAACATTGCTTCCAGAGTCAAATCAAAATACAATTTTTTATCGCAAACAATAAAACAGTCAATTCAAACGGTCGAAATATGTTCGTTCCTATTTTCTTTAGTTGCACTTTATGAATTGTTTTATTAAAATGAAAACCAAGCGAGTAGTAGGGAACCGCCGATTCTGTAGAACCCGGCCAAGACTTTAACTCCACTTATGTGATGTGACGCTGTCATTTCTTATGGGTCGATCATAAATAGTTGACAACTGTCATTTGAAATTCTAAATGCCGGCTGACATGATTTTCGATTTTAGCTCGAAATTTGAATTACTGGCATGCATCTGAAGCTCCCCTGAAATAACTAGATTTAAAATTCAAGTGTGTACCCACCTCTAGTTACTTTTTTGGAATCTAGTTACATTTATCAAAAATCATTAAAATCTCCTTATTTAAAATGCAAAGTTATGCTTACTTAGCTTTGCTACTTATTTGTGTAGTGTAAACATATATAAAATCCAAGTGTGTACCCACCTCTAGTTTCAAATATACTTACTTTGTGAATCTAGTTACTTTTATCAAAATTCACATCGAAAGTCTCGGACGCATGCCACCGATTTAAATTTTGCGTTTAAATCTGACCCTGGAAGATGACGAGATCTCATTAATTGAAGTGCTGTCACTAGTGCGAAAAATGGCAAAGCTTCTAGGACTGGGAGGAATAAATCATCGGCCCAACATCCTTGTATTAGCTCCTCACCTACATTTCCAACCTGTTCCTAAAAGGGAAGGAATTGCCAAAAAGAATGGACTATGGCCGAGAATGCACTAGCATCCACAAAAAAGGAAATACAATTATTTTTAATGGCTTCATTAATCAACAAATTGTCACATTTGGCGCTCAGAAAATCCACAAGTGATTGTTGAGAAACAAATGCATCCACCACGTGCCACTATTTGGTGCGAATTTTAAGCTGGAGTCATCATCGGGACATTCTTATACGAAGGTGTGCCTGGTAAGACAATAACATTTAATGTGTGGTCGCAAACGCCATATGATAGTCTAGTTTTTAGTGTCTAAATTACAATATATGGATGGCGACGATATGTGGTTTTACCCAAGCGATATCACTTGCCATACAATCCGAAAAACAATTCAATTACTGCATGAGTAATGTTCTGATCGCGTAATTTCCCATTTTGGTGATCAGAATTGGCTGTCCAGATTATGCGGCTTAACGCCACTAGACTTTGTTCTTTGGGGGTTTTTTGAAGCTTATGTTAACAAGCACATAACCACCCATGCCTTGATAATAGAAATTGAGAGTTGAATCAAGAAAATTCGGGCACATTTATGCAAAACGGTCATTGTGGCTATTTATTCGGAATGCTATTCCATGGACAACCCTCTACTGTAATATTTACAATTTTTAGCTGTGTTTTCTAACAAAATTACTGGCGGTTGCAGTAATCAAATAGATAATTTTTCTTTTATGTTATGTTGGACATTCATTTCAATTTCTGTTTATAAATCTATAATTGGCAGAATTAATTTGTAACAATTATCGGCTAATTAATTCTAAGAAGATATCAAGAGATATCTAAAAACATCAAATTATTCGACAATTGATAATTAACTCAATGTAGTTTATGCTACGGAAAGATTTACGATGTATAATCACATAAGTTTTTTGCAAGCAGTCATTGCACTCTGCGTATAGAGGTATGTTGACTAATGGCGTTCCCAGAGGAAGGAGAGAGAGATAGAGATAGAGTTATTGCCACAACCGACACAACGCCTATATTCTCGTCCATCGAGAGAGAGAGAGAGAGAGAGTTGGAGAAAGAGAGATTGAAAACATGTAGCGGTCGCATTTCTATAACCTTTATTTTTGCTGCTGTTTTTACTTTTGAGAGTTGTTTTTCGCGTTTTTTGTGTGTTTACATCGAATGCAAAACATAAGCAAACAATGGTACATATTAAGAGAGAGAGATATCTTTTGTTCTCTTTTATGACGTCTTGATCTTTGAGCACATCTTTTTCTGTAGAATTTCGCTTTTGGCGATCTCCGATTTCGGGTAAACAACTCTTACTAAGATTGATGAAAAAAGCCATATCCAGGCCACTTTCGGCAAGACGCATTTTGAGTCTTGTTCTGATAGCTTCAGAGTGAGCCTTTCGCACTTCGTTATCAGGAATAATACTAATAAATGGCTAAATATTCGTGTACAGGCAGCATTGCGCACGCATCAATATGTTTAAGCATTTCTAAGTAAAGCGCCACCAATGCAATCATAATTTTATTTTCGTCTATAAATATTAAATTAGAATTTAACAAAGTCAAATTTCTTATGTGAATTTTGGGATAGCCTTTATAATTATTAATTAAGCAAAAGGGTTATACATAGATCATCTTTTAAAAATTAGATTCTTTCGGACAGTTTTAGCATTAAAACAATTAAGTGAATAATTGGAAGAGTCTGTACTTTGAATAATCTCCCAAAAGCTCCCGAAATGACCCTTTATAGTCTAGCCTAAAATGCTCTCCAGGCTAGATCTATGCGGCTGCAAAACTGTACGACTTGTTTTCCTAGAATAGAATGTAACTATATCCAGTTGAACATCTGATTTCATATATTAAGAGTAATAGAAATTTTCTGCAGCTCTAATTTATTAGAATATAATTTATAAACTTAGTTAACCTGCTTGCGTCCCGATTACCTTTAATTCAACCAATTATATTTTCAGCACGTGGAAATATAGAACAGATACTGTGTATACTTTAGTGTATCATTTGGTTTCATAAATGTTGATGAGCTTAGAAATTGTAAAATGAAAGAGCCCTGAGTTCGCAAACCTTTATATTCAGTGAGGCTGATTCGAAAACCTAGATGAGGTCAAGGAAATCTAGAGTAAACAGGTCTTTAAAGACCGAATACATATATTTAAAATATGAGAAATAGATGCTATTTATTCTAACAGTCTCTTTGATAAAGATCATAATAAAAGAACAAAAATAAAAACAACAAAAAATAATAAATTGATTGAATAAATTGGTGAGCGTGCGTCAAGCAAGCGAGACGTGGTATACGCCGCGGAACATTGTTAATCGTATAATGTATATTCGTGTTGGTGGAAAAAGGGGAAAAAGCGCTGGACAGATGTGAATATAGATGGCGGGCAACGTGAAAAAGTTTGGTGATAGGGGAGCAAATAGGAAGACAGTATTTACATCTGTTTTTTCGTAATAAATTTAGCGTATATACAAAGCGATAGTTCTACATTGTGAAATAAATAACGATCGAAGGCAGTGCGCAGTAAAAGTACAATGAAAAATAAGTGGAAGTGATTGAAAGAGGGAGATCAAAAAGCGTTGTAAATATAGTTGATTTTAAAACAAACGTTTAAAACGGTGTTTTGTGCCAGTAAAGGAAAAAGGAAGACAGAGAGATTATGAATCTCGAAGGGATGATGTGGCATTTGATGGGGTGTAGAATGTTATATAAAAAGAGCTGAAGGGAATGAGGGAAGGAGCAAGAATTTTGAAGAAGCAAAGTGAGGAAACAAAAAAGATTGTGCAAGAGAATGAGATAATGAGGAAAAAGGAGATGAAAAAGAGAATGAAACAAGCGGAGTATAGAGAGGGGAAAAGGCAAATGAGGGAATGCAAAAAATATCTTAGTGGTGTGGGAGAAGAAGTGAAAACCAAAGAAGAGGTAAAGAAGAAAGTGTTCAATAAGATAGGCATTGATGTAAAAATTGTGGAAATATACAGACTCGGAAAGCAGAGAACAGAAGGAAAATATATACCAATGGTAATCAAGCTGGAGCATTTTGAACAAAAAGGTAGGTGATGGGAAAGCTATTTGGCACGGGAAGATATATATCGATAGCGATCTAACAAACAAACAAAGAAAGCTACAGTATAGGATAACTGATTCAGTTGCGAATTTAAGGAAGGGAAAAGAGAGAGAGAGAGAGTAAAGTTGGCGTTGGAAGGCGTGGATAGATGGAGGAAAATGGATATGATGGCGGAAGGAGAAAAGGATAATTAAAGTGAGCGGAATTGATATTGGAAGAGTATATGCAGGAAAGGAAGAGGGTACCACCAGGTAAAACTGAGTGAGTAGTGGAGACGTGGGGTTGATAGTCAAGAGGAAGAGAAACAATGAAAAGAAGAGGAGGCTATAGAGGCGACAGAAGATGTGACAAGAATGGAAGTAAAACCTTACTTTGTATATGGTATTGTTTTGTTCATTGATTCAGTTACGTGTGCTAATGTAGTTTTGAATATACCAATAAAGGTTACTTACCTGCTTACTTAAATAAAAAATAAATATAAAACAAAAGTAAGCAAACTCTTTCCTTTTATACACGCACACATTACATTTAGAAAATAGAAACTCGTTTCTCTAAAAAGCTGAAAAACCGCAAACTTTTATTTTGTATATACAAAATACCTTAAATGGAAACATATTCATTTCGGAATATTTTCAAATAGATTACGCCATTTAAATTCACTTCAAATTATGACTTTAATTAATCAAATACCTAATAATTACTTATTAAAAAAATGTTAATATCTTTTGATATTAGAAAACGGATTCTCAAAATGAAATCAATGTTGGAGATATAAAACTACCAAATGGAGCAGTTCATATTGATGATAAGCCCGGTGATGAAGGTGGACGAGGTCTGAAAGACAATCCGTTTGTATTTGATACGCCAAGTCATGCTACCAATAATCAAAAGCCTTTTGGATTTGCACGACTCATAGATGACATATTTCAGGTAATTTTGTTTTAAATATTTATATTATTCTGTATATAACATATTTCTTAAGATTATGGTTATAATTTGCTTAGGTGTCGAAAATTTTTTTTGAACGATATACAAAACTATTTTGCACTGGAAAAAGATGACCAGGAAAAAGAGGAAAAGAATAAAATTTGAACCCATAAATAAAATATTGAGTAGTTGCCTGCGTTTTAGAAATCTATATACGCTTTTATACAATACTATGGTTATGAATTACAATTGCGCCCAATTAAATTATCAATGATATAAATTCATGACAGTAACACCTTGATAAACTTGTATTTTGCAAGAAAATAAAATTTAAATACCTGCGATACATACTTATTATCGTTAATCATAAGAAAGCTAGTTGTGTATAGCAAAAAAAATATATATTGCGTAAATACTTGTATTGTTATTGTGTTGCGTACGGCAATGCAAGATTACAATTAAATTAAATATACGAAATATACATTAAATATAAAATGAGACAGATAACGTATAGAAAATGATATAAAAAATAAAATAAGACGGCATAAGTCTGATGATGACAATAACTAATTAGCAAAACGTCGGCGAATAATCGAAAACTTAATGTACCGTAAAGTGAGTTGAATTTGGAATTTTTTTCAGGTTTTCAGCAAATAACAATGAGTTTTAGTGTTTATGAATAAAGCAATTTCGAACAACCCCCGTATAGTAACCCTTACTACGAAACACCAAACTCCAATTAAAATACAAAAATCTAAAATTACTTTCTATTTATTTTCTATTTCCTACAAATGCTTCTTACACAACCCTCGTACATAAAGAGAATAATTTGTACAAAAATCTAATCCCAATGATGCACAAAATTATTTTTAATCTACATTTCCCAACAAAAAAAATAAAACATTACTTTCTTTTATTTCTACTACTCCTCGTATTAATTCAGAGACTATTCTATATTCTCTTACATAATACGTGGGTTATTTGAAAGAAAAAGTGATTTAATATTTATTTTTTTCTATTTGGAAGTGTAAATTTAAAATAAGTTTGGGTATCGTAGGGACAATTTTTTTGTGTAAATTATTCGCTTTATATACGGGGGATGTGCAATAAGCATTTTTAATAACTAGAAAATAATTTTCGATTTTTACGTTAAATGTCTGAGCAATTATTAAATGGAATTAATTGTGGATAGTTGTTTCGTAAACTGATTTATACGTGGGTTGTTCAATTCTCAAAAGTCCTTAAATGTTTCGGTAAACTACGGACACTTTCTTCTAGTGGTGGATTTTGATTGAAGTTATCGTAAATTTTTTCTCGTTTTCAGCAAATAACAATGTGTTTTTATTTTATTGTGTTTAGGAATAGAGCAATAAATACCTTAAAGTTTAGGGGAAATATCACAAAATTTCTATTTTTATTAAGAGAGTTATTTTACAATATAGATATTATCCCAATTTAAGCGCAAAATCTCGGACTACTTTTGAATAGCGGATTTTCTCTACGATTGCAGTTGTATTTCAAAAGTGTTCCAAAATCAGCCGTTAACTATATTGCTGCAACAAAATTTATATATTTCCAATAAACTCTGGTCAAAGTATACCTAAGGAAAAAGCAAATCATGCAAATAAAACTAATCGACGTCTTTATTAAGAACAAAACCCAAAAATTAATCTACTTATTGTCAAAACATTAAAAAATGTGATAAAATGACGAATTACAATCCTTTTTCTTGTAATGAACGCCCAACACAGTCTGTAGCATAATAAAAATATAAAACCCTAATCAACAACACTTCTCAACAGCTCTTTACGAAGTTGGAATTACCCTGGGATCATTACAGATATTCACAACATTACACAAATCCTAGTACTAAATCCTTTTTATATATAATCCCAATTGTTCCAGTTATTGTTTACTATTTCAAAAATATTATTGATTTTGCGCAATCCTCGTATATTAATCCTTATTTCGAAAAAACAATCAACAATTAATCTCGATTAATTATCCGTCTTAGTAATTTCAGAAAAAGGTCTAAAATTAGTTTCGAGTTATTTTACATTTCTTGCAAATGCTTCTTACACAACCCCGGTACATAAAGACAAAAATATCAGAAAATTCTATTCTAAATGATGCACAAAGTTACTTTTAATTTACATTTCCCAATAGAATAAAACCTTACATCATTTTATTTCAACTACTCCTCGTATTAAATAAGAGAATATTCAATATTCTCTTATTTAATACGTAGGCTGTTTGAAAGAAAAAGTGACTTAATTTTTTTCTATTTAGAAAAGTAAATCTAAAATAATTTTAGGTATCGTTGGCAATAAGTTTTTGTGTAAAATTTTCTCATTATCTACGGGGGTTGTGCAAATGTCTAAGGTATTAATAAGTGGAATTACTTGGGGATAGTTGTTTAGTAAAAAGATTTATACGTGGGTTGTTTAATTGTCAAACAATTTCCAAATCTACTCAAATCAAAATCGCCTATCTGGAGAAAGTGTCTGGAGTTTACCGAAACATGTTTGGTTTTGAAGGTTATGTTACCGGTAAGAAATATATCTCTGTTTGTGCCAGTGTTGCCAAATTTCATTTAAAATGTCAAAAATATATAATTTTTCATAATATGATATGACAATTCAAACAAATATTTTATTAAGCCCATCAGATGTAAACTTTAAGTTTTATAACCTGCTGCCCTAAAATAACTTCATTTTACGGTACATAATATAGAAAATATTTACATTATTTTTATTTTAATATATTGAGAATAAGTTATTAAAATTAATTAGGAATTGCAATTATGCACTTAAATGCACAAAAACACTACCTCTTAAAACATGAAATAGTAAAATTTGATGAAAATATTTTTAGGTTTTAAGAAATCTTTCGTATAAGAAAAAGACGAGGATATCTTAGAGGTGATACTTGAAAATTTATAATATTCTAGTGCACTTAAATTTTTTTATTTATTAAATGCATTGTCAGGCGTGCTATTTTGACTAAAATATGTCAACTATAGCGTGATGTTATTTTGTTGTGTTTGAAGTTTGAAATAAAACTCATCAGGCATCAAACCTGAAATTTGTGTACTTTTGGAGGTTGAACATTTCTTTGCACCCAGTTATTAGTTAATTATTTATTTGTTTAATTCTTTCCAATTCTACTTCTAAGAGTATTAGCTAACATTACCCCAGACAATTACTTACTTATAACCCAACGATATCTTTTTTCCCACAATATTTTCTTCCAGTTTGTAAATCATATGTGTATCAAGTTTAGTAGTTCAAAAGCTCCAGGCGTTCAAAAGTAATAGGATGTCAAATAAGAAAGTGACAGTAATAATTGGTAAAGATTTTATTTATAAATAGTCTTATAAATATATAAGCATCTTATAAAATATAAAATATTTTTTTAATAAAAATTTAAAAATTTTTTCAAAATAATATTTTTAAAATAAACAAAACAAAAAATAATTACAAAAAAATACTATAATAGATTTTTTATTACAAATTTTATGTTTAAACTAAAAAAATATATAATTTTAAATATATTTTTTTAATATTATTTACCGTTAATTTTCACGTCGGAAGACACTATGTTCCAGTGACACGAGTTTCGAGCGTAGGCTTATTTTCGAACATTATCGAATTGTTCGAAAATGAGCCTACGCTCGAAACTCGAGTCACTGGAACATAGTGTCAATAGTGTCTTTCGACGTGAAAATTAACGGTAAATAATATTAATTTATTATGGAGCACGTAAGAAAGGTAGTAAAAAAATATTTTTTTAAATAAATTGAAAAAAATCTCTATTTAATAAAAATAATTCTCTAAAAAAATTTCTTTTTTCACTTTTTTCCGAAATAAAAAATTATTCAACCAAAATAATTAAACCTTTTAAAATAAATCGACAAAATTTTTTTTAATAATTAAAGTTTTCAAAAATCATAAATAATTCTTAAAAACTAAAATTTTAAAATAATGAATATTTCTTTTATAAAATAAAAAAATTTCATATTTAAAAAAAAATGCGATTTATTGAGGAGGAATAGAAGAAGAACAGATGTTGTACTTTTGATGTATTTTATAGTAATTTCCTTAATAACATGCTCTTACCAACGAATGCCCCCCTCCCTCCCCCCTATCTGATCTTTACTTGCTTATTGTGCAACTCAACAGTTCTGCTATGATGAATTCTTCAGGATAATCTTCCAGCGCATTCGCATCGTTTACTTCCAAGTCCGATTAGAGTCCAATGCGTATTGGGCGAAATATTATGCATCAACCGTTGGTCGTAAACGAGGTTTCACTGTACATATTTTTTAAACCACTATAATGTTAACAGCTACTAGCGCAAACGATTAAATATTAATGTACTGTAATATTTCCATCCTGTATACCAGAAATAAAATTGTTTGTATTTAGTTTAAAACGTATTTGTATGACCTTGAAGTCTTAATTATTTACACTTTGTTCTTTTTTTTTTAACATAAACAATTTAGAATTTTAAAAGTTATGCCTTTCAAATAAGGAACTAAGAATCAGTTAACGCAATAATTGCATTATGTATTTTGATGTAAATATAAAGAAATAAATTGTTCCATATTTTAATTTTACAGATACCGATTGGTGTTTTACAAAATGTGGCGAAATTACTAACAAATCCATTCAAGCCCAAACATGCAGAACATCATTAACTTTTTATATTAATTAAATAATAGAGTTTTATATGTATATACGTATTACATATATATTTAATAAATCACTTTATTCGTTATTAAAATAATATTATAAACAAATTTAAACTTAATTTATTGCTGATTATTCAATATATTTTGTAATATAAGTTTAGTTAAGAAATTAGATAATTCCATTACCTTTTTTATTTTAAATGGAAATAAATGTAATTTTATACATTTTTTGTTTTTAATTTTATCTATTTTTAATAGATAAATAAAATATGACATGAAAAGCCAGGAAAGGCCATATTATGTGCGGCTCTCCTAAGGCGGCCGCTGCAAAGAGGACAGCGATATTGCCGATGTCATAGGCAAGTACTGGAACCGGGACATTAATGGATCTGCAAATTTATGGGTAGTCATATTGAAAAGATCTATACGATTACCCTGTTGAGTGAGTCCAAGAGTCAAGAGTCCAAATGACCTGAAGAGTGAGTCCAAGAACGGCTGCAGGCCGCTACAAAGAAGACGGCGTACGCAAATAGGTGGAGTGGAGACTTTATGGTTAGGCAAATTCGTACGTAGACGAAATCAATAGTTCCAAGGACGTTTGGAATGAAAAATTACCAAAAGTGATTCAAGAGCGGCCACAGCAAAACCAACAATGTGAAATTTTGTAAACGATGGTCTACTTGAACGCCAACTTCTACGACGGGTTTGGGGAAAAATCAAATATACTTGGTTGAAGGGGGGAAATAAAGTATTTGCATTTCTGTACTTAAAGTAAATATATTTTTCAATGTAAATTACTTCAAGGTCACTACTTGTAATTAAATAGGTGAAAGATTGAGTACGAAGAATATTATTATGCTATCCACTTTGTTATATTTTGTCACTAGATGGCGCCGTAGGACGCGGCCGTAGACCGTGGAAATGGCAGAGTTGACCGCGGCAAAGTCGCGGCCATTGGACCATGTCGCTGGCCGCGCTAAAGCCGCGGAAATTAGAAACGTCGCTGGCAGCGGTCAAGTTGCGGCAGTTAGACCATGTCCCTGGCCGCGGCAAAGCAGCGTAATTTAGGCCATGTCACGGACCGCGGAAAACCGGCGGCAATTAGAAATGTCGCAGGCGCGGAATTTAGATCCTGCCACTGAGCGCGGCAAAATCGCAGCAATTAGGCCATGTCGCTGGTTACGGCAAAACCGCGGCTATTAGGCTATGTCCAGCGGTGCTTTCGGCGCCGTGTGCAAATATGAGGACCATGTGGCGAAAAACAACAGTTGCCGGGTTCACTAGTATATATAAATAC
>WYDF02281551.1:0-17069 GCA_009867245.2 Adranes taylori | reverse complement strand
AATAATATAATGTGATTAAATCAAATTGTCATTTTAGGCCAGATTTCTGAAAATTGCCGTGGCAATCAACGTGTTAACAAATCAATATTCATTTAAATTAGTGAATTTTCATTAAGATTGCCAGCATACTAGTTCCTAGGTCATCACATAATTCACCATGTTATAATTGTTGTTTATTAATTCATTTAAACTAACAGGAAACCAAGGTTCCTATTCTCCCAGATATCTCTAAAAAATATTCAATGTAACCAATTTATTATTTGCTTTCAGTTCAGTGGGGTTATCTGGAGGATGAAAACCATGGTGCTTATACTCAGAGATAATTCATTTGATTATATTTGACTATATTTCTTAGGAAAGGTATTTCCGTTTAAATAACAGTTTACATATTTATATACATAGTTATATTTATTACATGAGCACATTTAGTTCTCAATAATATTCTTTCAATAAAGAAATCCTCTGGAATAATATAATAGAAAATTGTACTAGTTGACACATTTGATATCGGCAAAGTGACATACTTATGATGCTCAAAGGTTATTAAATTTCATACGTGTAATAAGTATATTTCATCTAACAATAAGATATGTAACAAACAAACATAACACTAGCTTGCATTATTGCGTACAAAAGTCCATCTGTACAACGGTATCAGTTTTTAGCAAGCGACAAACAGAAAGGTGTTATTAATTAAGTAATCATGATCAACTGAATGTATGCGTGTGTGCGCCCATATTATCTTACTGCTTGATAATCTAATATTTCTGCTTCGACTTTTAAGTAAACAGAAATGCAGATTTACAACTTAAGTCACTTAAATAGTCTTTCCGAAAAGTATTTGAGTTATTTAATATAAAACATTCCAACATACTAAACAACAAAATGTATATTCAAGTCAGACTTCTAAAAACCCTAAAAATTTAAAAATACGCGTGTCGTTGGAAATACAAAAAAGTTTCTTTTCTTTTTTGTTTATTTCATTCACTGCAGACGCATTCATTCCACACAAGAACTCCAGAATATTTTAATTTCATTAAATTTCACGAATTCTTTATGTCCACAGGCCGAATGTCGTAAATATCAAGTCCGAGATATTCACTTGGATGGTTCTGTTTACGCACGAATCAAATATAAAAAGCCGATACTGCAAACAACACAAAGCTTTCGACATATCTTTAATAGCAAAATTTGGAATAGTAGTTTTACTGTTCTGTTGTAAAAAGGCAATTTCAATACAAATTAAATTTAATATGAATGTTTAAAAAATATAAGAAGATTGAAGCAAGAAAGGAACTTGTATGTATAATAAAAGTATTACGTGAATATTATGTTATATTTTGTCAAGCCAAATGTAATATGGACGAAATAGGTTACTGGGTTAAAAAACTGAAATAACATTAAACACTCAATAGAGCCCATTAGTTTCTCATTATTAAAGTTACCACCATATACCAACATAGCCTCTCTTTATTGCTCAAGTTTAACGAGTAACCGAATGTGGTCGAAACTCAAATTATAAGTGGAAACTTGTAAGACCAAATAGAAACCTGTTTCTGTTGTTTCCTAAATGCATTTGTCCACTTACAGCAGTGGTTCTCAACATTTTTTTTTTAATCCATGGACCGCTTTTCACTGCTCTTTTGTCTTTTTTGTTTGGTGGACCCCTTATAGCTCTTCGACATAAGACAGCTCTATTCAATTTTTCAGTAATAAAAAAGTAAAGCAATTATATTAATAATCAATTATATTAATAATGCATAGTATATAATTAAGTTTTATTTTTAAACGAAAACTAATTTAATGCAAATAAATTATTTTACAATTTCTAAAAATTTTATATCTGTTTCCATCGATGATAATGATAGTCGAAGATCATCTCCTTTCACAATGTCATGTCTATTGCGAACTTTTAATAGGCGAACTTTTAATAGCAGTTGAGAAATACAACTAACTCCCGATTAAAGATTTTACAACAAATAAAACATATACTCGTATTAAGATAATTGAATTGGTTTTCTTCATGGACCAACAAAGACACACTGTGGACCCTCAATTTGTTATGTTTTGCCTGTGGAGCCCCAGAAATATTATATGGGCCCCTAGGGTCCATGTGTACCGCGGTTGAGACATATTGTTTTAGTGGATATGCTGTGGAAGAACGACAGATCACCCAAATTTTGATGCCATACTTAACGCGCTTGTTTTTCATATATTGCATTAACGTACATTTTCCTCGAAATTTTACTAACTGTCCGTGAACTACTTTGTGTACACCAGGGGTGTAATTGCAAGATAACCTGTTACAAGCTAATTAATCCAGCATAAACTAATTTAATAAATTAACAAATCAATATAGTAATAACCAATTTATAAATAATATAAATTAATAAATAAAGTTTTATCCGTTTAGAAGATAAATATGGCGCGAAATTATATAAATATGTTATGAAATTGAGAAACATGTCAAAGGTGCCGCTGATGCTGTACGGTATGTCGACTGAATATTGTACGAGTTATCGGAAGCCTTGTTCTTAGATACGTGGATGTATCTATTAAACCAGAAAGTTTATATTTCCACTTCTGATTTTTGGGCAAACTAAAATTATGAAATGAATTGAAATTTTTTATGACTTAACGATTTTTTCATCCATTTATAATAAACCGTATGATTCTCAACCTTTGTGTTTTCGACCGATTGATAGTCTTCTCTCATTTGTTGTTAGTTCTACGCAGTTTAGCAGAGAAACTTCTGCTAGAAAATCTCAAACTTCTTGAGCTTTACTAGCACAAGTTTCCTTTAAGCCACACCCATCAAACCGGCTGGAAACTGCCACTGTCCAGCCCACAAGCCTGAAGCGTTTTCTTGCCAGCTAATTGGAAATAAAACGACCTATTCAAGCCAGCGTGCACCAGACGCATCTTGGAACATGTGGTAGTTGTTTTCGAGTGAGTATTTCGCAACTTTCATTTCATTTCAGGTCTATTTTCTTGAACCGAGAGTGATATCACAATTTTGAATCTGATTTACTCAAGTAAGCGCCGGTAGCTAGTCAGTTATTTTATTTATTTAAATTTGAATTAATATTAACCAAGTCAGAAGTAAATTCTACAAACATCGGGTCAGGTATGTACATTTATTACATTATTATTTTCTACTGAATCTTTCGTTCTCTTATTCACTCATAAATATTTTGTAAACTCTTCTTAGTAATCTAATTCTTAAATGAGAAAACAAGAGAGAGGCCCCAAGCTCACCAAACCAACGGAGATGACAGAGACAGGACACCATGCATGTTGATAGATGCCCGCGTATATCACGCATGTTGATAGATGCACATATTCCCTCCACACCGCCGAAACAACAACAAGAAACCACATCACCTCCCCGATTCACACATGTAGCTCCATGCGATGTGTCGTTACCGCCTGCACCAGGCAAAAGATGGCTCTACACGGTGAAACATGAAGATCACCACCGACGACTATTCCGCTACTACTTTGGCGACAACGATTAAAAACACAAACGCAACACTTGGAATTTTCGTCAAAAATCACATAATATCTTCAACAAATTTATCTCATGCATTTCATATCTTCGTCATGCTGACTAACTGGAACAATCTACAATATCCTTGTTAATCATCCATCATTCGACCACTTAATTCTATCGTGTATCTGAGGAGATTAGAAGAGAATTCCAATCAGAAGAACAAAATAATAACAGAAATCAAATGATCACTATTTCGCTACTTTTACTTGCTACTTTTGAAGTTATAAATATTATGAAGTATGACTATGAAGTTGTAAATACTGGAACAATTTTATTGCTCTGTTATTGTGTATGTATCTGTGTTTACCTATTTGTGTGCTTAGCATAATAATAGAGAACAACTAATTTCTTTCCCATCCCTGAGAACTCATGCGATGAGAACTCATGCGATGAGCATTTTATGTGTCAAACTATCAGAAAAAGGAAAGCAGTATAGTGTTCAAACGCAAAGCTCGATTCTGCTTTAATAAGATCAAGTTCTGGAACAAACTAGGTCATAGCTAGACCTCAGATAGGAGATACTGTACATGATGGGAGACTCCTTGAGATGTAATCCATTTACAGGAATGGTACTATACACTAACTAATGAATCATTAATGATAAACAACTTCTCCAAATGCATTTCTCGATATTTTTCAAATTGCGGGTACTTTACTCACACGTCCAAATTGAGTTTTTCGACGCGTCCCGTATATTCCTTGTGATTGTGTATACTTTATTGGTGCATGTTTAGATGTAAGGGGCCAATGCAGCCAGGCGCAAATATCAGCGCATATTACAACGTCATGGATCTAATACTCAATCTAATACAGAAGCTGCTTGCAAAATTGCGAAGAAAGCACGAAAAACCCTGCGCTTTACTATTAAGCAAATCCAGAACAGATGTTGCAGAAAACTTTAGACGGGCATAGAGGATGATCCATGGGGACTTCCTTACAAGGTGGTAACCAAACGTCTTCACAAGAGGTTCCACCCGAAAATATCGACAAAATCGTAGGGGAGTTGTTTTCAGAAAGGAGTAGTACTGATGACAATTAGCCCATTCTACCCTTAGAAAATGGGGAACCTTTTAGTCTAAAGGAACGGCAATAAGCAGCCGCCGCCGCCAAATTAAAGTATAACAACGCATCTCGCCCTGATGGAATTCCGGGCATGTGGTTAAACTTCTAGTGGAGGTTAATCCATCAATGCTCCTGTATGTATTCAATAGTATATTGCTAGCAGGAACATTCCCAAAAGACAGAAGCACAGACAGAAGCAGACCTTGTGTTGTTTCAAAGGGGAAAAGGTAGGAGCGCGTACAGAGCAATACGCCTTTTAGATGAACTAGTAGATAGCCTTTTAGATAAGATAGTAGAACGTTTAATATTGCAAAGATTGCAGGAGCACTTAAAGATAGTTGACGGTCTACATCATACACAGTACGGCTTTCGAGAAAGGCGATCTACATTACAGGCAGTAAAAGATGTCATAGAAGCACGGAGAGCAAATCAAGCTGGCACAGGACAGATCTGTGTGACAAGAGATCTGTGTGACAAGAGATCTGTGTGCGTTGATTTTGCTGGATGTTAAAAATGCATTCAATACTCTGGATGGAACAGAATAAATAGAACGCTCGAAGGAAAAGAAACACCACCCTATCTACGCGCAATTCTTTTTAGCTACCTTTCAGAGAGAGTCCTCCGCTATACTATAACTGACGCCAAAGAGCGAAAAAGAAAGATCAGCTGTGGAGTTCCACTAGGATCAGTCCTTGGCCCAACTATGTGGAACATTATGTATAACAGGTTGCTTAGACTGGAGTACTCGAAATGTATTAGGTTGTTTGCTTTTGCTGACGATGTCGCTATTATGGCTACTTCCAAGACTGGAGCGCTGGCTCGAACTAAATCTAAAGGCAGGAATTAAAATAATCGAACGATGGTTGGCTAGGAATCAACTCCAGTTAGAACATCAGAAAACTAACTCTATATGGCTAACTGGACGAAGAAGAGTCTCAAACCAGACCATTAGAGTAATCGGACAACCTGTGTATTTGAATAAAGAGGTCAAGTATCTGGTAATAGTGCTCGATAAATCACTGCACTATGGGCCCATGTAAAGTATGCTCATGCGCCGCATAGGTGGGGATGGGTCTGCTAAGCGCAAGCTTCTATATAGTGTAGTGGAGTCTGCTGCTCTGTATGCTGCGCCGGTATGGGCAAGCGCTCTGGTAACTGCCAGGACTACTGGACTGCTAGAAAGAGCTCCACGCACTGGACTAACTTATCACCAATAGCTTTTTTTCGAGAAACTCATAATAAACAAGTGTCCAAGTTGGTGTGTATTTTGCATACAATATTGTGTCTTCATGGGTTATACCCGTGAAATAAATGAAACTAACAAAAAGAATAAACAGCACGGTCACTATATTTTTTGTGTATTCAGCTGAAAAATTATTATCAACTTTCTAACGTACTATAACAATGGCACAGACGACGGTGAATATTATTCACCTGATGGAGGGTTAAGCGCAGAACCCATGCTTACAGAAAAAATAGAATCGACTAGGAAACAACTAAGTATATTCTAAGTATATACTATCTGATAGGAGGCACTGATAGGTAGAACTGATAGGTAAGACGCATTTAGGAAATTGTTTGAAATTGCGTGCTATCTGAAATTGGCAATACTACCCTAGTGTTGACCTGTGACCAAATATGTTCAAGGATCAACTAAAATTAATCCGCTTCTGCGAGAGTTGTGTGGGTTTAGGATTCTTAACTTCTGATATGAGCGAATATAAGTTGGGATTTTGAAATTAAAGATGTTTAATTATAAAACTATATCTATTAATTAAATAACAAAATCGGTGAAATGCACAAGTTTAAACGTTTATGAATGACGTAAGGACTTAAGTGTGAAAAATAAGATTTATGATTGAAGAACTTAAGTCAGAAAGATTTTGATATGTTAACTTATAAAATGATTTTATGTCTGAATGCTATAAAAGGTTATTATTGGCTTATGTTTGATAAATTTATTGCTACTAACTCTGTCTAAAATACATAAAACAACAATTTTAAAATAAATTTGTAGATCAGCAATTGCAATTTCCAAATGTTTTAGAATAAAAAATGCTTATTTATTTCATATTTGTTATAACCTACTAAATCTAATTTAAATAACAATTTTATTGAAACGTGCACAAAACAATTTATATACTTATATATAAACGTCTAGCTTTGTCTGTCTATCCGTCTGTCTGGAACGCTTTTGATACTTATTATATCAGAAGTTTGTTGTCACGTTTAGTTTACATTCAATACTAGTAGTGGCGTGCATTTAAATTTTTTTTATTATGTTAGATTATATTACATAACTTAATTTTCTACTTTACTCTGTGCGAATCAATAAAATCCAGAATAAATAAATAGAACTTCTAGTGGAGGTTAATAAAATCCAAAAAATTCATAAATTTCAAGGTAGACGTCTTCCTGATAAATTTCAAGATAGACGCATATAGTTTCTTACTATTAATAAAAGAATTCAAGTATACTTTATATATAAACGTCTAGCTTTGTCCGTCTGTCTGTCTGTCCGTCTGTCTGGAACGCTTTTGATACTTATATATAAACGTCTAGCTTTGTCTGTCCATCTGCCTGTCCGCCTGTCTGAAACGCTTTTGACCCAAGTTGATCCAAGTGAACCCAAGTTAACCCAAGTTGAGCCAAGTTTCTTTGGGCTACGAAAAACACCGGTAGGAGCCAGATAACCCAAGTTTTTGGGTTACAAAAAAGTTAGTACGGGACAAATTACCCAACTCCCATGGGTTAAAAAAAAGGTAGGAGGCAAATAACCCAACTTCTTCGGGTTATGGAAAAATGAAGATAGGGTAGAGGGCAAATAACACAAGTCTTTTGGGTTACGAAAAAAGTCGCCTGGGGTCAAAGAACCCAACTCTTTTGGGTTACGAAAAATGCCCGGTAGGGGTCAAATAACCCAACTCATTTGGGTAAATAAAATATGACCTGGTAGTGGGTAGTCGTTTTATGACGGGTTATCATCTAGTAGAACAATAATAATACACATTTTATAAAGTTTTTTAAATTTAAAGAAATGATTACTTATTCAAATAATTTAATATACGAGGAAATTCAAATAAATATAAATTATATTACTCAATACTTCCCCGCTTAAAAACGAAATTTATACACGGAAGATTATGAATTTCGGCTATAAGTAATAATCGTCTTCCTGATTGATTTGGGAGTATTCCCCTGAATGTGGTAAATTTTTTAATTCGAGAGCAGTATTGTTTTCTGGTAGCGTATTATTTTTCTTAACTGATTTAGTATTTTCACATCGTGATATAATTTTACATTTAATTATACATACAATTACCAAAAGAAAAAGAATTATATAGATTAACTTAATAATGATGTACATCACTATTACTTGGCAAAAAACGATTTTTCTTCTTGTTTTATATTCTCAATCTTATGCCCAATGTCCTTTTGGTTAATTTGACTTTCAATGGCATGACTTTCGTAACTAGCTCAGGTATAACTTTCTAGTAACTTTTAATTTACTTTTATATTAGTCCGTGAGTTTCTGAGTTTCCCTAGCCACGAATAAATATGAGTTAATTTGCTGCAATTTGATAAAAAGAATATTTATGATTTTAAGAACACGAAATTTGTAAAATTTCGGAATAATATCCGCTTCTGAATAAAGTGCTACTTCACAATTTGTTGTGACTAAAGTAGATTTCAAAGGTTGACTTTGTTCACAAATGTATTTATTGTATCGCTTAAAAATGTAAATAAGAATCACTTAACGAGAAATAAGTATGCGTGATTCTGTTTATTGCAAAATATGACATCCGTTTCATCAAGAGTTCCAAATAAAAATTTAGATGCTGCACCAATGCGCATTGATCAAAGCTCGTTTTATGTGATTTACATTTGTTTTTTCTAACAATAAATTTCGTAAAATTTTATTCTGGCTCTATGATTTTTGCAGTAAATGCGTTATAGTAGAACATTTGCACCGAATTATGGAGTGCGAGCGAGAGCAATAAGCGATCTAACAAAAAAAAATTGATTGGGGAACAAAGCAAGAAATAGCTCTCAAGGATTTGAAGAATGCCTAACTTCTGAACTTGTTTTATCTTTCGTGGGTAAAAATAAAAATTTCGAATTACATACAGATACGTGAATGGATGATTTTGCAGTAGTTATTCCAAAAAGATAACAACGGGAAGAAGAATTTACAGCATGAAAACTACAGATCACGAATCCAAGCAACATTAGAGTAAATTGGAGTTAATGGCAATTGTTTGGGCTGTAGACAGATTGAGACAATTTTTGTTGGACAAAAAGTTTGTAATATTCAAGGATTGTCAAGCACTAGTTTACCTAAATGCCAAAAAACGACTAATGCGTTATAGTATGAATAAATGCAGAACATTGCTCCCTTTGATTTTCAGGATAAACGAGAATTTTACAAATATGCGTTAAATTACTGAAATTTTCTAAAACTATGTTATTTAGTTCATAATAGTGAGTTAAATTTATTGATGTGGCTAAATGCCTATGCATATTATATAAGGATATCTCATTGAATTGTTCATAATATACACCCGTTGGTGAATTCATGGACACCACCGAAACATCTTGCGTTCGTGTAAGTAGGAAAAACTCGAAGAAGAAAAGTACTTGGAAAAACCAAGAAAGAGATGAAAGTCTGTAAGAAAGAGATGAAAATCATATAAGATTGAAGATTTCAAGGTGTAAGATTTAAAATCACAAGATTATGAATGAAACAATTTTAACGATCGTTATGGACTTACTGTCATTTTACTTTTAACTATGATAGTAGTGTTATGAGGACTATTAATCTCTATAACCTCATATGGACCGCTGTAACAGGACTCTAGTTTTTTACTTTTTCCACGCGTATTTGCTTCATGGCGTAGAAGAACTTTATCACCTACGTTAAGGAAATGGGTTTAGAATGTTTGTCATAATATTCTTTGGATTTAGTTTTGCGCTTAAGAAAATTATCTTTAACAATCTGGTGAGAATGACGGAGGCGTGCTTTAAGTTCTTTACCATAATCATTCCTTCAAGGAAGAAGGGATTTCCGCTTTGTCACCGTAAAGTAATTCGAATGGTGTAAATCGTGTAGCAGAATGTTCAGAGGTATTATAGAAAAACATAGCACAAGGCATCCTAGTATACCAATTTAACTGGTCTTTGTCTGCGAAACTCTTTAAATATTCCGAAAGACTCATATGTGAACGTTCGAGGGCACCGTCGCTTTGTGGGCGGTAAGCAGAAGTATGCATATTTTTATTTGTAAAAGTTTACACACATTTTTGAATAAGGCACTAATGAAATTTGAACCTTGATCGGTTAGAAGACACTTTGGTATTCCAAATTGACAAATGATGTTTGTAACAAATGCTTGTGCCACCGTTTGAGATCCTTGATCTCTGAGAGGAATCGCTAAACAGAATTTTGTGAGATCATCTTGAAATGTTAGATCTAGCTGAAATTTTCAGAATTTACACTAAAAGGACCTACGATGTCTAGGAATGTTTTTTCGAATGGCTTAGTAACTGTAGTTGTAATTACTAAAGGAGTTTTTGTATGTTTAGTAATTTTCTGCGTTGTCAAAAAGCACATTTTTGAATAAAGTTTTTAATATCGTTGTACATATTTTTCCAACGAAATTGGGATCGAATTTTCTTATAAGTTTTATGAATACCTTTATGACCACCTAATGGACTAAGATGGAATTCTTTAAGTAACCCTGGCTTAAATAATCTGTGTTTGTATGGGTAGGGACTTTTTTATAGGCTATATCGAAATCATATTGACTTAATTTTCATTAACCTGCTTAGGCCAGGATCCTTAATATAATAAAGCCATAACAAAGGTTTATGATTCGTAAGGATTGTGAATTTAACTCCATACAAGTATGGGCGATAATGTTTGACACTCCAGCAAATTGCTAACTGTTCACGTTCTATCGTTCTGTTATTTTTAAGGGCTTTTTTTTAAATTCTTGAAGCATAGCTAAGAGGAAGATCGTGCCCTAATGTTCCCTGGGAGAGTACGTTTCCAATAGCCGTACCACTAGCATCCGTGAAGAGAATGAACCCTTTTGAAAACTCAGGAAATTATAAAAGAGGATTAGTGAGTTTCTGCTTCAATAAATTGAATGATTCTAAACAATGAAGATTCCAATTGAATTTGCAATCTTTTCTTAAGAGTTTAGTTAGTGGAACTGAAATTTTCGCAATACCCGGCTAAACCTAGGACCGACTTAACGTCTTTGGTGACTTTGGACCAGGAAAATTTGCAACGGCTTCGACTTTTTTAGGATCAGGAAGAATACCGTTCTCTGATATTACATGTCCCAAGTACGATAACTCCGATTTAAGAAAATGGCATTTGTCAGCTGAAGTTTAAGGTTATGTTCCCCGAAACGTTCAAATATACGCCGTAATTTAAAGTTATGCTCAGTGATACTTTGTGCATAAAGTTTGTGACCAGACAATGTTTGGTCACTATAACAACGATATTCAAAAAAGTAATTAAATGTTAATTTAAATGTGTAAAAAATTTTAAATGTCTATAAAAAAATAATGACAACAATAATTGCAAAAACAAATTTTTAAATTTACGCTCAATTTAGCAATAAATAAAATAAAATATCTTACATAAGTAAAATTTGATACTGTATTCTAAAATTTTATGTATTTCTTTGACGATGAGTTGGGAAACACGAGCCCCGAAGTTTTCTTTCTTCTGAGTAAAATTGATGATTTCCAAACTCGCCTACAAATTCGCTAAGTAGCAAGTTATTTTGCTATTGCTGTATCTGCAACTATATCGATGTTTTCCGGTCTCTTTATTTTATTTTCTTGATTGTGAAAAGAACTTGTTGCTATATTTTTGTTGCTAACGAGATATACTTTTATCGAATGAAACTGATAAATTATATTCGCTTTTGTGATGAGAACCCTAGTTTGTGCATACGCATAAGACCTTAATTTTTGAAAATTAAGAAAATCTTGAAGACACCTAATATCAATATGTTGGATCTTTGAAAATCATAAATTTTGAAGACACATGACACCAATATGTTGCCCCGCGATCAAATAGGATCATCTAAAATTAATCCGCTTTTGCGAGAGTTCTGTGGGTTAGGATTCTTAACTTTTGATATGAGAGAAGATAAGTTGAGATTATGAAATTAAAGATGTTTATTTATAAAACTATATCTATTAATTAAATAGCAAAATCGGTGAAATGCACAAGTTTAAACGTTTATGAATGATGTGATTTATGATTAAAGAACATAAATCAAAAAGGTTTTGATATGTTAACTTATAAAATGATTTTATGTCTGAATGCTTTTAAAGATTATTATTGATTTATGTTTGATGGACTTATCGCTAGTAACTCTTTATTCTTTCTAAAATATTTAAAACAACAATTTTAAAAGAAATATTTGTAGATCATATAATTGCAATTTCCAAAAGTTTTATAATATAAAATACTTATTTATTTCATATTTGTTATAACCTACTAAATCTAATTTAAATAACAATTTTATTGAAACGTGCACAAAATAATTTATATAGAACAGTATTAATACACATTTTATAAAGGTATTTAAATTTAAAGAAATGATTACTTATTGAAATGATTTATTATACCAGGAAATTTACCAGGAACACTAGATATTAGTGGTATTTCTCCTGATATCATTGCAACAGCAACCAGTACAGTGGCGAAAATTACTCAAGCTATGTAATAAAATGTAGAGACAGTAGAGACTGAAAATTTAATTTACGTTAAATAACAAGCACAGCTAAGTGAGCTTTATTATTGGGGTTATTTACTGATTTCATCTTGTATAGTTACCAATATATAGCAAAAGGCATAAATAAATTGGATGTTGGTGCAAGAACAAAATTTAATTCGAACGTCTTTCGAGTTATTCTAACTTATCAAAATAAACCTACACTGTTGAAGGTCTTAATTGTCTTATAGTAACACGTTTGAATAATATTGTTTTGAATAAGGAGTTTATACAGAATTTCGTGTATTTAGAAGGAAGAATAGATGGGGAACAGATACATGATGGAAAGTAACTTAGGAAATCCGAATATGCAACGGAGGTACGTTACGTCGAACTAGGTTTATTATTTCTTGAATAATTCTACAAGCCATGTACATTACGAGAACACATGAAAAGTACATGGAAAAGAGAATGAGTAATTCAGAGCTACACGACTGCCTGCCTTCTTTTCAAAGGACAAGAAACACTGGCGTCGATATTTATATTAAAATGTTTCGCACACATATACAAGACGGTTTCTTATTGTGAATTGAAATATCAAACATATTACGTTTCACAGTAAGTGCTCTTTATGTTAAATTAAATTCTCTACAATAACGTTCGCTTCTATGGTTTATTCTCAGCAGAAATTTGCAATGAGATTAGGTGGAAGAAGCGAAATGCAGTAAAGAAAGAACTTTATATATTAGTACTAACATGGAATTTTTATGATATCAAGTATTTTTTGCTGCTTGTGTTTTCCTGTAAAATAAATTATCCCATATTGATTTGTGTTTACCTTTTTACATATTTGCACATTAGTACAGTTACAGTAGATTGCTACGCCTCCGCCACTGGAATTTTTCCTACAGTAGTAACTTATCAGGGAGCATCCTTGTAAGATGTTGGATGTCATTACTTATCCAGTATTCGCTAATGCAAAGATTGTTCCCCCGATTGTCCTCTAAGGATAGTTCTAGCATATTTATTTTATTTACGAGAGTGAATATGAAGGTGTAATATATGAATGTTCATTTCGTGTCCCCTTGCTAGTATCTCCTATTGAATTGCATTGGTTTTAAGGGAATTCACGAAAAAAACCTATCATTATATTTACTAACCGCCACATCTTAAGGCCATAAGGTTTCCTTGTACATTTCATTTTCCAATTCTTCGGGAAGTCCGATTTTAAAAGATGTGTAGGTCGGATATTTACCTTTTGATTGCAAAATGTGAATCCTAGTAAAATTTATTTTTGCCACTCCTTGTAATAATATTATTTGTTTCTGCCGTGCCAGTGATTTTCAATGTTTTAGTTTTAGTACTATTGGTTAGCGTTTCGTTTTATTTATGGATATTTTTTGTTCAGAATTGTTGTTTGGATTTTGATAGAATATATTGTTTTCTATATTTGACTTTTTTTTGTCACGTATGCGACTTTGTTCATTTGCAGCTATATTTATAATTTTATTTTGTTGCTAGTTAACAGTTTCGAAGTTCGAATTTAATTCACAAGATGTTGATAGTGACTTTGAAGTCGTGTGTCCAGCTAAAAGTTCAGCTCAAACTTATGCCCAAGTACGTAATCTAATCCCGTAGTGGGATGGATTCTTCCCATAGGCGAAGTTGGATTTCAGGAGGTTTGTGATGTTTATTTCTTTGTAGTTGAATTGGTGGATGAGAACATTTGGGCTTTAGTAGGATTTGGCGTTACTCGTCATTTTTTTGCCCAAACAGAAAACTGAGTGTTTGGGCCCGTGTGGAAGTAGAGCAGTGGTGCAATCATAGAGCCTTGTGGGACAGCGGCAAGAGTACGAATTTCTCCAGACAATTCATCTCCTATTTTGATGCGAAGTGAAACGGTTGGTAAGGTAAGACTTGATGAGCTCTAGGGTGGTTGGATGTTGATTATCATGGAATTATGAAACCACAAGGAGGACTTAATGCTAAACTAAATCTGTTATGACTTAAATTTTACATCCCATCGACTTCAAGGAAAGGAAACGCAAGACGTAGATGCAAAATTGGCTGTACTAAATTGGATTAAAAAGTTTAAATTAGAATTAGACAAAATGCAGATGGAAAAATGTTGGGAACACTCTTTTTACTGTGTTTTCTGTGAAGTTCCTTTATGTGCTATATCATGTTCCACAGCCAGAATAAATTAGAATTTGCTACAATTTGCCACAAGACATTTAGTGCTATATTTAATATACAAGCAAGATCATAAAAATTTGAAATAAGAAATAAGAATCATTTTCGATAGAATAATAAATTACGTCTAATTGTTTCCACTTTTATAGTTCTTACAAGTTTCCATCGTCGATTACAATGCAAAAAACATATAATGTTTCCATAAAGAAACAAAAAGTGTGCCCTTTCTGTCCGGCAAATTGGATGACTGTCTACAGAAAAAAGATTTAATTTCCATCTTAGAAGACTAATTAATTTCTATCTTTTGATTTAGGCAGAGCAACTGAAATCAATTAATTTCTTTTATTAACTTTCCCAATTCTGAAAGTATACAATTACAAAGGCAAAAACAATAAACTACGTCTCTGTATAAAGGAAATATGGTAACACGTAAATTACGCTAGAACCGAAAAGCGTTCCGGTGTATTTTCTTTATTCAAATTAACGAAGCTTACTTTCAATAAAAAACACTAAGGTTATTTGGTTGAATACAAATTTCGTGTAGATTAATGGCGACCTTCTTTTCATTTCCTGTTTTATTATAGCTTATACGTTTTATATAATGTTTTCCTGACCTATTTATTCTTCTACTCAAATAAATGATCATTATATTTATTGTTTAGTAGACTTGGTTTAATTATTTTACCTTGTGAATTATTCGCACATTAAGATTATATTTTAAAAACCAGTAATACCTTTGGACTCCTAAATGATAATTGAGTTTAAACCGTCTAAGTCTAAAGGGTAAAATAATTAAACCATAAAATTGTACTAAAAATACCATTATGATCCCGTAACAAGTCTAGGAAGGTAGGTCATGACTTATATTAACTCACGATAACACTATTGGGAAGGATACTAAAAAATTTGAGCAAGCTAAGTTTAATGAAAATGTGTGCCAAGATTTTGTTTCTGCAAATACATATACCTTTAACAAAGTTAAGAAATGTCCAGATGAAATATTTGTTGCAAACATATTGTAAATTTAATATACCCGATGAGCGTACAATTAGACAAACTGGAGTGCAAGAAGTGTATAGTTAAGTCATGGACAACATAAGGAAAGAAGTTGCTAACAATTATATCTACGTGAAACTACTGATTCCTGTGGTCGATATATAGCTAATTTATTGATAGGTGTACCGACAGGTGACACCCCAGGAAACCCGTACCTTGTAAGTTCAAAAGAACCACTGAAAACTAATAACTTGACAGTTACGCGATTTTTTCAGGATTCCTTAACAAACTTCTATTACCGAATGAACTTAATGTAGAAAAATAATTATATCTTTGTCAGACGCAGCATCTTAATGTTGAAAGTAGCAGAAAATATGACAGTTTTTGACCCAAATTTACTACATATAACGTGTTAGCACATGGTCGTAATAAAGTCGCTATCCGACGATATGCGAAATTATACTGTTGTTGCCCACAAAAATGGGCTATCTGGGTAAAGAATTGCCCAGAATTTAATTATTCCGCAAGGAACAGTGCGAAATATAATTTCGCAGTTTAAAAAAACTGGAAATATTCAGATAAAACTGGCCGTCCCTCGAAGACTACCAAAAGGGATGAGCGTGCTCTCCTAGCACTTATTAAACAAGACCGCCGGGCTTCCTCCCGAGAATTGGCTGACAAATGGGCAGATGCGATTGATAGACCAATTTCGAAAGATAATTGTTTGAAAAAAATGGGATATGGATAGGATAGGTAAGTAACTTTTAAAAATTATAAAACACCCAAATTTTTTATTTTACTTTAGGCGAAGGAAAAACCACTTCTCTCGCAAAAACAAAAACGGTATAGACTTTTGTGGGCTGAAGAGCACAAAAACTGGGTGCAACGTCAATGAGACTCAAATATATGGTGCAACGAATCTCAGTTCGAGTTGTGGTTTGGTGACACACGAATTAGAATTATATGACTGCGTGGAGAAGAATATCACAGAAACTGCCTCAAAAGAAATATTAAGTTTCCGGCAACTGTGATGGTATAGGGATGTATATCTTCACAAGGAGTTGTTTGTCTTCTCTTCATTGACGGAATTGCCAATGATGCAAAGTACAAGACAATTTTGCAAGAAGAATTGTTGCCTTCCATTAATACAATTGAACTGCGAGAAAGGGATTTTATGTTTCAAGAGGACGGCGCAGCTTGCCATACTGCAAAGACTAATATCATGGGTACAGGAAATAATATTCTTGTGTTGAAATGGCCCTTCAAGCAGGCCTGGTATATGTCTATCGAAACCCTCTGGCATGAAATGGAGAAAGCGAAAGACTCCAGTCCGCACTATCCCCGAATTAAATTTCAGTATCAATGTATCAAAATGTATCAAAAATGTATCAGTATCAAAACATTTCAGTATCAATGTTTTGAGTATTACTTGGCTTTGTTTCATTTTCATATTTCTGGCTAGTTACATTTTGAGTGGTCTCTGTGTTCGAAACTGATGAAAACCATTTTTGAATAGACATTTTTTTG
>WYDF02281540.1:0-17069 GCA_009867245.2 Adranes taylori | reverse complement strand
GACCCGGCAATATATATATATATATATATATATATACAGCTCTGCTGTCCGCTCTACTGTGGCCAGCGAAATGGCTTAATTGCCGCGACTTGCTGCGAGAAGCGACATGTTGCCGCGGCCAGCGATATGGTGTCATTACCGCGGCCAGCGGTAGGGTCTAATCCCGGTGTCTCCTGAACCGAGTTACAACAATGTGAATAGCATAAAAATATTCTTCGTATTCTAATACCTATGTATATACATTTTCATGGCGATCAGTTGAACGGTGTAGAAGTTGATGGGCTGTAGCGCCACCTAGTGGCGAGTTACAACAAAGGGAATCGGATAAAAATATTCTTCGTACTCAGATACTTATGTTTATAAATTTTCATGGCGATCTAGTGAAGCTTGTAGAAGTTAATGTGCTGCAGCGCCATCTACTGGCGAGTTACAACAACGTGGATAGCATAAAAATATTTTTCGTACTCAAATAGCTATGTATATAAATTTTCATGCCGATCGGTTGAATGGTGTAGAAGTTGATGTGCTGTAGCGCCACCTAGAGGCGAGTTACAACAAAGAGAATAGCTTAAAAACGTTCTCCCTAAAAAACTGCATTTATAAATATATTATGTTTTGTAAATAATATTTGTTTTGTAAATAATATTAATGTAAATACTATTAATGTAATAAATGTAAATAATATTAATGTTTTGAAAATAATATTTGGATGAGAAAATAAACTTATTTTATTCGATATTTTCATGTATTTTTTATTAAAAATTTTCATTACTAACAGTCGAGTATTAATTCAAACTTTCGTTTTTGAAGTATTTTAAAACTGTTGAAGTTCATTTAGATAAACATCATTTACTTGTTATCCACAAGCGGACGATCAAAATTCATATATAATCTCCGGCATGCAATAATTTCTACGAAACAAACTGTGAAGAATCATGGCAACTTGGATATTCAGAAATAATATGATATTTGAATTATTTTATGTTAAACTCGTTTTTTATTCAAAACTATTAGATTTACGTATACACATATGTAATATTAAAATAAAGGTATTTTTATTTTCTACCTATTGGTATAAAAACCTATAGGCTGTCCTATTTAAAATAACAGAGGAAATTACATTTGAAAAATTAAAAATTAAATGGTATTTATTTCTAATTTGACAAAAAGTATCAAAACCATTTAAACAGAAAAATAAGTAGATGTTCATACTCTTTAGTATAACATATGTACAAATTTTGAAACATTTTCGAACAGTAAAATATTTATAATAATTGCAGTCTATCAAAAAATTTACTGATGGTAATAACTTGGCAACAGTTCATTTTACAAAAAAAAGTGTCCCAAAGAATATCTTTAGAAACTAACGATACACAAAATTATGTAAAAATATATAGGACGATCCATTTAAAAAAACATAACGAATGAGTTTGATCATATTTGGGACACACACTGTATATATAAAAATATTATTAAAATATATTAATTATACCTGCCTATAATAATCTGAAATCAAAATTGTATTATCATCTACAGGAAACCCATAATCTTCCGAGGCCCGCTTATAGAGACACCCGGTATATAGGTATATAAAGATCTTTTAATAAAGTTTCGCAACTCATAAAAGATCATAAATTTATTATTGATTACTGATTGAATGCAATGCATTTCCCACAATACGGCAAGTATTTCTTCTTACGATTGAAATTATTTATTTGTTTGAAATTATTCGTGAATGTATTAGACCAACGGTATTCAAACTGTGTTCCATGGAACGCTGGGACCTCAAGGGTTCCTCAAGGGTTCCACGAGCTTTTTTTAAACTTAATACAAATTGCTTAGGCGTCGGCTTATACTTTTGCCCCTTCACTTTAAAAATAAAAGTTGCTTCTTAAAAGTCGCTAATTTTTTTGTTAGGCTCGATGTATTCAGTTTTTGTTATAAAATTTAATCTATCTACACGCTTGCAGAGCTTCTTTACGTTGGGGAATTTATGAGTTATTTTGTATTCCTAAATTTCACATAGGTATCAACCTTTTTTTGGGGTTCCACGGAATTTTGTTAGACTGTAAAATGCCACGACTCGAAAAAGTTTGGAAACCACTGCATTAGCCCTTATAATTGTAATCATTAAAATCCTGTAAATTGTAATCTGTAATTGCAATTTTTTCTGTAAGCAGCCTTTATAGTGATATATTGCGAAAAACACATTCCACCACAATAAAAGTTAATCTTTTCAATGATTTCTGAGATGAGCTGCATTTCCATTCTTCCTGATTTTAAGAAGCACATAAAATATAGATTCATTAATTCCGTTATATTAGCGCATGTTGGCATTATGTTTCTAACAGTACCACAAAAAAATTCTAGACCACAAATAAAACAAAATATACAGCGAACATCACAAAGATAAAATTATATTACTCCTATAAGAAATGATCATGCAAGGATCAACTGAAATCACTGATTACAAAGATACTAACTGAAACGATTATAATAAACTTTCCGCACTCCGGTCTCTCTTTATATAATTGTTATTAGTTTGTAATACATATAGTAATAAATTCCTTGCTTATACGCAATTTTCTTATTGTTTATATATTAAAGTAGATATATTAAATATAATCATAAGCATGTTTGAATGTAATTAAATAATAAAATTCAATTATTGCATTATTGATTTTTGTGTCGCTCATTTCATCTATAGAAACCCATTTTTTTTCATCAAGGACACTCCTCATTTTAAAGAAATAGTCAGTATAACAATCGCAGAAATTGTTTTTGGATAATGTAGATTCATCGAGAATTTTTTTGTTCGTGTATTTCTCGAGAAATATCCAAAAAAGTTCGTTCTGAAGTTTCCAGCAAGGTTTTACTAAATCAAAATCAAATTATGACTTTCGTTGTTGCGTCTTCAACAGGCTTTGTTGAGCGGAAATTGATTTTGCTGAATTCTCCTTATATTTATTTGTGTTTGAGTGTTCTAAAAGTGTCCCTCTTTGTTTGTGATTGACGCGAATATTGCAACATTTGAAATATAAAATATCACCACCACTTTTGAAAATCTCCGGAAACTCCGCAACAAACGCTCTTATCTTAGAACTTGAACTATTTCTAATTTTCAGAATTTTTAGCCTTCCTCGGTCCGTACTGAGATTGGGAAGTCTGAGAAGTCTAAACACGTACTGAGATTGGGGGAAAAACATAATAATTTAGCACGACTTTGTTTATAACAGTAGGCAGGTAGTTGTGAAATATTGTTTTCATAGCGACATTTGACGGCGAGTAGAATAACTTTAAATAATACATATGGAAATTCGTTCGTTTGTTTGTAAGCAAATTGTATCATTAATTCTTTGTAGAAAGCCGTAGTATCTCCACAGATTCACGAAACGGGGCACAAGCGTTTACTTTTTCCCCCTGCATCAGTTCAGTGGAAAATTGTATTTCCATTTATATTCTCGTCTTCTTTGTACATTATTTTTAGGAACAGAATTAGAAATATATTGAATCATATTTAGATTAAATGAGAAAGTATTTGTTTATTTTCTCAAGCAAACAAAATATTTATTTACTCTCAAAAATCGTAAATATTTATTTAAATACGAAAATATTTATTTAAATAAAGATCCAGGTCCAATTTATTTCTGATATGATTATGGGTACACGAAGACCATTTAGTATAAACAGGTGGCGTTGGCAAAAGTGTTTAAGGAGTAGTCAAGTCTTTAGGGAATGATATCTACACGACTAAACATTCATGTTAGTAAAGGCCGCGGACTAAATGGAATAACGCTTGTTTGATTTTACAAAGGATTCATCGATGCTGCTATACTAGACTTTAAGTAGACATCATCTATAAACAGAAGTATTTCTAGAATACTTTGAACAAATTGTTGAAGTTATTTCGGAAGAAAATTCTGTTATTTCATGGGCAATGCAAATTATAGTTCAGAATTAGTAGGAAGACATTTGTAGAAGTATAAAAATGTTAAGATGCGTGTTGTTATTACTATTATAAATATTTATGGTAGATTTCGTTATATATATAAATTTGTATATTTTCTGTTACTTAAAATAAATTAATTATAAATACAAGTTTATATGTTATGGGCACTTTTTGAAGTCAATTCTTAATTTGACGTGTTTAACCAGAATTCGAACTATCTTTGCTAGTTGTAGGTGATCTAGAAGATAGCTGCATTGTAAGCCTAGTAGGGACTTGATCCATACCTTGTCCCATATACTCAACATCAGGTTCTGTATTTAAAATCAGATCTAATTTTGATAAGTGAAGGTCCTTATGGATGATTTGATTGGCGGCCCTTTTCAACAAAAACACATTTAAAATACCTCCAACAGCTCCTTCTTGATCAATATCTATATTTTCACACCACTGTTATGTCCACATCTTTCTCGTTGGTTATTAAGAAGTTCTTCTACTTCATCTAGAATACTATTTACGCTAAGATTGTATTCTAAAATACCAAATTTTGTACCAATTTCCCCATCATTACCATTAAATGATGATATTGAAGATGATGAAGAGATTTGCTTATCGTAGATTGCTGACTTACCAAGTGAGTTTGGTCGGCCTTACTTTAGCTGGACGTATGTACGCAACTATTTTTTATAATATTAACGTTATTCAACAAGTAGTAAGATAATCTGAGTTATGGCTTTTATGATCCTTGATATTTCACTGTTATTTGATCTTAGTACAGAACTTTGACCATTTAGTAGAGAAATAGTACAGAATTACAAGAAGAATCAAGTGATAAGTGTAGGGAGATAGAATTTATGTTTAAGATTCAAAGAATCGGCAAGAAAGAAGTTATATTTAACATAACAACATTTCAGGAATGTATATATGTAAAAGTTAAAATGCAATTCAATGTGCTTGTCCTGTATCCCATTTAATAAAGGAAAATCACTCTTATTCGAGCTGGAACTGGATCAAGCACAAATATGTTAGAAGACATCTATAATTTCTATAGTTCAAAGATTTCATCTTAAGAAATATCTAACCTTTATTAGCAAAAGATATTTAGAAAAACCTAATTAGCTATACGACAATACGACATAGCTATACGACATGTTTATATTTGATACGATTAACATTGTGACATATATTATGAATAAATATAATTTGTATCTATAAAACGCAAAGAACATTATCTTTTAGGTCAAGTATAATTAGTTCATATGTATCGCAATTGGTAAAATGAAATAAAGCAAAACTCATATAACCAAAGGTACAATATACACTTCTAATATATTTAGTAAATATCACGTACAACTTTATTATTTTTAGATTCATATTTAAGACTGAGTAATTGTAGGTAATTCGAATTTATTTTGTTGCGATTATTTATTAATAAAGAGATTTTTGTTGCATCTACACTGTACGTTTCATTTGAACCACGTTCATCTAGCAAGGCTCTATAGTAATTAGAATACCTTCTTGTTACGGGCCGCAAAACTGTAATTAAATACTACCCTTTTGTCCAGTATCTATTGGAATGAGTAGGTGGAAGACAGATTAAGGTTTGATGTTCATCACTTGACGTAGCCAGTTGAGATTAAATATTAATATTGAATGAAGATTTTTTTTACAACCACTGCAGTCTTTCTTGCACCACATCCGGAATTTAATGATTGCCTAATGACAGCTTGTATTAATTGTACAGTTCTTCTGCGCCTGGGATCCGAACCGATTTGTTATAGATCTCGTAACTACTGTATGAGAAAATGCGGTTGACCTTTGTTTGCTGAAATTAACGATGCAACTTCTTCATTATGGCGTAGCTCTTCAAAAAGTTTAGATTTATTGTCACAATCCCTATTGGTTTCCATCTCAATAGAAGACAATTCATTCCTATTTGTCCTTTTAGATGTACATGTACAATCACCAAAACACATGATACTTTCTGCCATATTGCTGGTGGCCAATAAATGTCTATCCGATAAATTTCCTTGATGATGTGATGATTGATAGTCAACAACGCATGGTTCCTGATTGTTTTTAGGATTGTTTTTAGGGTGGGCAATAAATGCCTATCCGATAAATTTCCTTCATGATGTGATGATTGATAGTCAACAACGCATGGTTCCTGATTGTTTTTAGGAGTGGACGGGGGTTGATTCGGGCGTGTTTGATTTACGTTTCATCGTCTTCTTCTCGTCCACCTCTTCTAGATTCATCATAGATCGTACTAGTGGAGTGATAATTCCGTTATATTAGCGCATGTTGGCATTATGTTTCTAACAGCACTAATATAACGGAAGTATAGCCCAAAGATAATTGTGTAGATAATGTGAGCGGTATTGTAGATTGAAGGATTTAACAACAAGAAGCTAATAGCACAAACTGATATTTAATATTTACAAGCATAAATCAATGATAGTTATTATTGTTAGCAACGACTTTAACCTTGTACGTAGGATTATAATGGAATACCACAAACATTTATTATAGCCACTTTGCAAATTGAAAACATAGAGAAGATCATAAGAGATCAGTTTCCTAAACACAACTTGTTCCCACCTAACAGACAGGGGAACGTCTTGTTTTGATTACAGATTACAGAGTTCTTGAATGAAAGCGCAGCTTAAGATATGGTAAAGCTCCAAGACTGGACTACATTACGAATGAAATTGTGATAGAAAGAACACCCAATATGCTTCTGAATTGTTACAACAAATTCATAGAGGAAAGAAGAATACCGGATGCATGGAAAACAGTAAAACGTGGTCCTTGTATCTAAGCGATCGATGAAGTCAACAATCGATGTATTGCAAAAACTGACTCTGCTCCGCTATAATGTCAGATGTCCGGAATGCTTTCCATTCCACATCTTTGGAAAAAAATACTAAGTGCACTGACAAGGAAGATTCGTATTTATCTACAACCAATAATTCGAGACTTTTTTAAATAATGATATGATGCAGATGTTGATATTAGCTGCGGTGTTCTACAAGGTTCCGTTATTGGACCAACTCTGTTGATATTACGTGCAACAGTATTCTGTTGCACGGGGTCACACTTATCGATTTTGCCGATGATGTAGCGGTACCAATCACAGCGAGAAAATTAAGGCAGCTAGAAAATACAGCTAATAAAAGTCTAACAAATATCAGTGAATGGATGAGAGAAAATTCTATTCGTCTAGTTCCTGAGAAAACGAAAGCCATTATGCTTGTTGGTGGCAAAAGGCTGAGCCCTCCAGTGCTTTCAAACGAAGATCACCATATAAAGTTTAAAGAAACAGTAAATTATTTAGGCGTAACCAAAAATCGTGGTTTGTGATTTAATAAACATATAAAGGAAATGGCAGAAAAAGCAGCCACAGGAGCTTCAACTATAGCGCACCTTTTGCGTAAAATGGGAGGTCCGAGTACTTCCAAAAGGAAACTGATATGCTCAGTAGAGCCGTCAGCATTATTCTATGCCACCGTAGAATTAGCTAAATCAAACGTTGGGTGAACGACAAATCTACTACTGAAGACCCAAAAGATTAGATTGCTATCAATTAACTGAGCCTATAGGACAGCATCAACCGACACTTTATGTGTCCTGTCTGCAACTCTTCAATCCAATTCCTAGTATGGGGAAGAAAGGAAAGCTACCGACTCAGGGACAGAAAGTATAACTGTGTGGGATATCGTGCCTTCAGACTTTCAATGCTTATGGACAAAGTCCGATTTGGGTAGGTGGACATATAATTTAAACCCCAAATAAAAATTTCAATGGAAAGAGCTCATGGTGAGCTAAATTTTTGGGTCATACAATGCTTCACAGACCACGAATGCTTTGCTCTCTATCTATCAAAATATGGGCTAAGACTAACTTAGCGGACAATGAGAAAGAGACAGACGACGCGACGCAATCTGTTTGTATGTACGGCATTGGCGGAGGTGCGGGAGGAGCTAAGGGAAGCAGGTGCTACGATAACAACGGAAAGTATAATGCTGGAATTACAATAAAGTGGCAGCTAATGGCACACTATATGATCTCAGTGACGAAAAGAAAGTATGGCTTCGAACTATAGAAAAGTCCGAGAAATTACTAAACAATAATTAAACAGTTTTGTAACTATTTCAAAGTGCTCGTCCTAACAAAAGTGGAGGTTTAGTGCGGAAGAAACTTGTTAAACATTAACGTGTCGCGCGGTCGCCAGAATAATCCGCCATGGCCTACTTAGACGGGAAGCGAGATTAGGAGGTATGACCTGAACGTATCTACCACGTGTAATGTGAAAACACGTGTAATGGTGTCAATAGGATCACTTGCGAATTGTGATGAGCTTCCTCATCTTACACAAAAAAAAACAATTTACAAGTCTTGCTATATTTTTCTTTCAATACCTACTTTGATCTTCATTACATGTTTTGATGACAATATTAATTTTAAAACATCTCTAACCCATTATGTAATTTTGATTATCTAAAATTTTGAAACAAAATTTAATACTGTTTTAACCACTCGACAATATGTTGAAAAGTAAAACCGAAGAATAAAGCAATAGGAGTATAATAAGAAGTTATTGAGGAATATTGCGGTATTAGTATCTATAGCAAATGTAATAATGATTGAAATCCCAGCAGACAAGGGGACCACCAACAGAGCCTAAGAGGGCGTAACGAAATTTGAAGTTTTAATTTGCAACGGCATCCCCTTTTATAGTAAATATTTATAGGCATATATATAAATATATGTATATTTCCCATTTAATGCAAAAGGTTTTTGTAGAGACTATTTGATAATAAATATAAAATAGAAGAGATTTTATAACAATGTAAACGATGGTTTTTAAGTATAAAATAATTTTAGTAAATGCTACTAAATTATATCACTTTATTAAATGGATTAAGAAACTGTATGCCAATATAAGAAGCATTTGACTCATAAATAAGAAAACTTATCGATTGCGTAATAAAGTAGCTTAAATTAATTTCCTTCTAATCCGCTAATCTTCTAATCATATTATGTCGACTTTAGGATTGACCTTGATTTTCAGTTTAATGTATTATATATAATTCAATAGTTGAAAAATCTGCAAAAGCTATAACTTGTATATAAATAACCTAATAATGAGAATACAAAAATTATTCCATAATGTCTCATTCTTATATCTACTATTCATCTGTACATTTTCTTCTTAAACGTTCTACGTCTTTGCTTTGCATTTCCGATCTGTCCGCCTCTTCATCATTTCTTCCATAGCCCTCCTCTCGTTCGTTTTCCCACTGTCATGTGATCTTTTTGTCTTTTATTCTCGTCCTCTCTCTTGCATCTGACGTTTCTTTATCTTTTCCTCTTCTTTATTAGTTTCCACCATCAACTCTAGCTCCTCTATCATCCCGTCCATTAGTCTTACCATTCTTTGTTTCACCAATCCTGTTTCCTATTCACTTCATACCCACATAACGTTACCTATCAAAACCTTTTTGTACATTTTCTTGACCCTTGCTCATCGTTATCTTAGTTTCATCACCGCTTCTTTCATCTTGTTTTGGACCTTCCTTTCCTTCGCCGTCAGGTCGTGATCAATAAAGATCCTAATGCTTTGTAACTCCTTTTTCCTCTCCACAATAACTTTTTTAACTACCCACGTTTCTACTTTGACTTTTTGACCTGTTACTCCCATCATTTCTTCTTTTTCCCAGTCTATCACCTATCATTTTGACCTGTAATATCATTTTATCAAATTCCGTTTTTTTGCACATCTTCCTTTGATTTCACCTTTTCCTCTACTCCGCTTATGTTTGTGTTAAATTCTGTATATTTCCTCTTCCCATATTTCCCAATTCGTTATCTCTCTTCTCATTTTCCTTTATCAATTTTTTCAACTCTTCATTCTTTTTCTTTCTTTTCTTTGACTCCTCTCTCATCTCTTTTATCTCCCTCAATATTTCTCTCTGCGCTTCCATAATCTCCATAATTCTACTTCTCCTTATCGTCAATTGCCTTTTTTTCTTTCTGTTTTTCCTCAGTATTGTCTCTTTAATTCGTACATCGACCACTTTTTCAACCTTTGTTTTTACAGATCAATTGCTTATGGTTCAATTATACAGGACTGCCGGTCCCGCTCAGCCTGTTATGTGGCAGGTATGATGGGTTTTGTTTCAGACCATTTGGAGTGTATCCAGCTGGTTTAAGCTTACATTATCTCTACTAGTTCCTGAATTTCTGGATTGAATGCAACGCTAATCATTCAATTAGTTGATCTCTTTTTCTTTGGCTAGGTCGAGTATTGATGGTACTTTGAGCCTTTCTTTTATTTCCGAATTTATGTACCAGGGTGCATCTAGTACTTTTTTTTGAAATTTGTTATGCTTTATTAAGATCCCTTCCTTTACCTTTTCCGAACTATTGGTAGTGCATGAAGGAAAGTTAACATAGGCCTTTGGAATGACCTCTGGAATTAGGCAAGGATGTATATTCTCACATATTATTTTCTTCATTGTAATAGATGATATCATGAGGAAGTATAGTCAAAAATGAAGAGGTTTACTATGGGGGTTAATGGGCAGACTGGAAAACTTAGAGTATGAGAACGATTTCTGCTTGCTGGCACACAACTTGCAGCATACGAATGAGACGTTTAAAGAATAGGAAAGTGAAACACGGAAAGGAGGGCTCAAGATTAACTTCAGTAAGACAAAGGAGATGAAATTGTTTTCAAGAAATCCAGAGAGTTTCAGATTGGCCGGACAGGAAATCGAGGAGGTAGACCGGTTTTTTATCTATGAAGTATGGTAGATAAACAAAGTGGAGCGCTAGAGGACATTAAAGCACATATAAAGAAGGAAAATGAGTCCCTTGTGCAGCTCTACCCAATGTGAAAAAGTCTGTATGAACAAAGTTGAGAATCTTTAACAGTAATGTTAAATCTGTTCTTCTCTATGCATGTGAAACCTGGAAAGTTACTGCAAAAATTACAAACTTGTTTCAAACTTTTGTAAATAGATGTCTTCTCAGGACTGTGTGTTTACTGGCCAAACATGATACGATATGAAGATCTATGGGAACGGACTGGGGAAACTCCTATTGTTAACCAGATTAAAATGCGAAAGTGGAGATGTATGTGGAAGCTGAGGAAGCAGGATGGAGCCATCGAGAAGAAAGTGTTGGAGTGGAACCCCCAAGGGAAAAGGGGCCATGGCAGACGTGGAAAAGATCTGTGATGGATGAAACAGCTTAGGCAGGGAAGAACTGGGGAGAACTGCGATGCTTGGCATGCAGGAGAGTCAGTTGGCGAAACTTTATTGATGCCCTTTGTTCCTATAGGAGTCACAGTAGATAAGTTAAGTAAGTCACTCGCTTAAACAGCCACGGTTGCCGTTCTTTGTAGCTTTTCCAATTATTTTCTTTATGTTGCGTTGTAACGAGTTTAGGTTGATACTACGGTTTCTGGTCTGATGATTCAACTTTCTAGTACTTTATGCATCAGAAAAGTTTCTGAAGATCTTTATCTATAAGCCACCATCTTCTTATCTATAATCAGAAGATCTTAATCTATAAGTCACCTAGCATCCGTTTTTCTTCTAGAGCAATTTCAAAGCTTCTATTTTCTATCCGTCCTGATATCTGCTCTAATTTTGGTGGATAGGGAAATTATTCCCTTTGTGGATTTTACTTAATTCATAATAGCGAGCTAATTGGTGTCCGAGATAGGGGTTATTTTGATGCTTGTTTTATACGACCCCCGCTTTTAACCCTTCAAAAGCAGAAAAACTAAATTTCATCTCACACGTATGTAATGATACTACCAGAAACCGTAGTATCAAGCTAAACTCGTTACAACGCAACATAAAGAAAATAATTGGAAAAGCTACAAAGAACGGCAACCGTTGCTGTTTAAGCGAGTGACTTACTTAACTTATCTATTGTGACTGTCTACTGTGCGTGTAACGAAGAATATTCTTACCAAATAGCAACTTCCTAAGCTAATTGGTTTCTGAGATACGGTAATTTTAGTTTTTGTTTTATACAGCATCAACCTTAGTTTTTAACCCATCAAAAACTGAAAATCGGAATGGATTTCGATAAAGAGCCTGTCAGCCGAATTTCAAGCTTCTACGTTTAACCGTTTCTGAAAGAGCCTAAAATTTCAACCGTCCTTCTAATCCCCTCTGGGGTCTAATTTCGAAAAATCCCCTCCTAGTGGCTGCTTGCGTCATGAGGAGAAAGAAGCCTTTGCGAAATTTTGAACTTTCTAGGTCTGGGGGTTGAGCTGGACGTTGATGAGTCAGTCAGTGAGTGTATGGGGCGGGTCTTATTATATATAGAGATACGACCTCCACTTTTAACCCTTCAAGGGCTGAACATCAAAATTTCATCTTACAGAAATTTCATCTTACAGGTCTAATAGATTTTAACGAAAAAGATTTTTGCCAAATTGCATCTTTCTAAGCTAATTGGTTTCTGAGATACGGTAATTTTAATTTTTTTCTTATTCACTTTCCATCCCAGTTTTTAACCCTTCAATAACTGAAAATCAAAATTCGTCTTACACGTGACCAATAGATTTCAACAAAAAGTGTTTCAGCCGAATTTCAAGCTTGTACGTTTAACCGTTTCCGCAATAGCATAAAACTGTAACCCCCTTTGGGGTCAAATTTCGAAAAATCCCCTTTTAGTAGTAGGGGCGTACGTGATGAGGAAAAGCCTTTGCCAAATGTTCAACTTTTTAGGTGTAGAGGTTTGAGCTGGGCGTTGATGTGTCAGTTAGTGACTGTATCAGGCGTATCCTTTTATATATGGACATAGGACCCACGCTTTTAACCCTTCAGAAGGTAAAGCCCAAAATTTCGTTTTAGATGTGTCTAATGGATTTTAAGGAAGAATATTTTTGCCAAATAGCAACTGCCTAAGCTAATTGGTTTCTGAGATACGGTAATTTTAATTTTGGTCTTATACACTTTCCACCCCAGTTTTTAACCCGTCAAAAACTGAAAATAAAAATTTAGTCTTACACGTGTCCAATAGATTTCAACTAAGAGCCTTTCATCCGAATTTCAAGCTTCTTCGTCAGTCAGTCAATCAAGCAATCAATCAGTGAATCGGCGTGTCCTTTTATATATAGAGATTATACAAAATTAACTCTTATGCATTATACACAAAATCCAATATAGGATCTGAGTTGCAAGCTAATTTGAAATCGTATAATACTTAGTGAATACAAGGAGAGTAATTTTATTGTGAATCAGAAAAATGAATTATTTAATTATTATAATATAAGAAAAACTTGTTTTTCTTTAAAGGTTCTCATAAATGAGAGCTATAAGAATTTACTTTATTAAATGCATGTTTAATGCCATCTACTATTATTTCAACTATGTAGTTTCTTGCTACTTAGAGCCAGTAGAATCTTGTATAACACTTCCCGTTACATGTTGTTTTAATATGTTAGCTACTCCCCTCTAAAAAGTTAAAACAAGTGTAATATGATATGACTAATCTTAAAAGGCTTATATTATAAAATGAACACAATTTGAACATCTGCTCTAAGTTGTTTGGCTGAAATGAACGCGTTTCTCTGATTTTTCTACTCAAAGCAGCTTAATCGAAGGAAAGTCGAAAGACCCTAAATTATAAGTATATGTGTGTTATTAGTTTTTTTGTGTGGTCTACCACATGCACGTATACCACAAGTTTTCAAAGCACTCATATAATATAATATTTGTACATATTATACATAGGCACTTGCACAACCTGCACTTCTGCATACTTGTTATATCTAATTACTTTTCTATATGATATTAATTTTTCATATATGTCACTATAGGGGTTCGGAAAATATCATTTTTATCTTTCATATACCATATACGTATGTAATAGGTATAGATATTTAAAAGATATGGGATTCATGTTTGGACAAATTTTTCTATTTCACCTTAGTACGCCTCTTGTATTGAAATTACTGCAATTAGTTAATACACAATTCAAACAGGAGATCATATGGAATAATTTGTCATATAAAAACTTTTTCTAAAAAAAATTTTTCTTACTCAAAAAATTAAACGAAGGGTCGATTTTTCGGTGGATGTGCGTGTTTACGTATGCACGTATGTACAGACGGATATATGTTCAAGACTTTCTCCTTCCCTATGGGACCGATCTGAATGAAATTTGATAGACAGGTGCAGACGGTGATTCTGCAGAACGGTTTTTTCATTTTTTTTTATAAATCTAATATGGCGGAAATGCACCATTTCGCGCCAAATTCTCTCAAAAATTTAGCGTTCAAACTAGGAGCCTGAAATTTTGTATACCTGAAATTTTGCTTAGAAATTTTGAAATATTTTATTCTGCATCGCAAAAAAAATGTTCGCGTTCAAAGTGTTTCAAACTTTTCGATATATCTCAGGAACTATAAAAGATAGGATGCTCGAATAAACTTTATTCTATAGGCCACCTAAAGCCCTTTCCATTTTATTTTAAGCATTTTTCTGAAAGTAAAATTTAACATATATACAGGGTGTTCATTTTCCGCGCCCATTTTATCAGCAACTAGACATGTACTTTGATTAACTTTTTGTGTTGAAAGTTCCTTTAATACTAAAGGGATATACATTATATAAAATATTGCACACGTAATCTTGGGAGTAATATGACCTTGAAAAACTAGTGTACAGCCCTAAATATTTCGGTTGCTATGAAAGTTAGAAAAATGAAACTTGGGGAATCTTATGTAAGACCAGGGGACCTCAATTTTGTTGAATATACTAAATCTGTTTTGATAATAAAAAAAAATTTCAAAAACTTTTTAGTTTAACCTATATATTTTCTTATATTTTGGAAGCCGTTGTAATTCGCTTTACAATGGTAGCACATATGATGGGTCTATCTCTTATTGTTCCAAAGATATGACCTTTAATAACTTAAAACTTTTCCATTTGTCGCCATGGCAACCGATATTTAACATACATAATATATACCCGTAATATCTAAACGATTGTGTTCCTAGCGCAATTCTTAAGTTACGCAAAGTTAATGAAAACATATTTTATAAATGTTGTTAAATATAATTTAATAAATGTTGTTATTAGTGGCGGGTAAAAATTAAAATTTGGGGGGGGGATCATTTTATTCGAAATTTATATGTAAAACTAGGAAACTAAAATTTTGCTCGCATATAGTATCTTATATTTTGCGTAGAAAAAAATTTAGTTCCATGCATCCAACCCGACGTTGCCACATTTAAAGTTTAACAAACTTTATTTCAAAAAATATAAGACAAGGCATTCGAATAAATTTTATTGTATGGACTACATAAAGCTCCTCCAATTTTATTTAAAACATTTTTTAATTCACAATTTAACATGTATACAGGGTGCAAATTTTGCGATCTGTTTTCTTCAAAACAAATACTGTAATTTTTTGCAAATGTATTGTATCGAAATTTTCTCTAATTTTAAGTGATTAAACGAGTTTAAAAATACCCACGACTTAACATCGGAGGCTGCTCTTTTAGAAATTATCCGAAAAGAGAATTAAGAGCGGTCGTAGGCCATGGCAAGTCGGCAGCGAAGCTGTCCGCGCTGAAGGCAGATATGAGGACCGGGGGATTCATGGGTATGCGATTTATAGGATAGACTATTGTTGTTTGGTTTGCCCTAAACAACAATTGTGCTAATTGAACTTAATGGACGACTTAAAAGGTGACAGTCGAAATTAAAAGGTTCAACTTTTGTTTTATGCCAGATATAACAAAAGTTGATTTATTGAATCATTTTCAGGTTATATTCTACAATAAAATAACTTAAAATAACTGAATTTAATAGTATTATTTAACTTACTCAATTGAATTATAACATGAAAAAAGGGACTTTTAAATTTGATTAATTTACTTTATCATTTTCAAAAATTATGGTCATTACCTTTCAAACACAAATAAATTAAATCTATTGTTTAATTTTGAAGCTTATAAATGCTATTGTTTAATCATGAATCCTGTTAAAGTTTTTAAGTTAAAACTTTAAAGTTTTAAGTTTCTTTGAAAATATGTTCAATGGATTATTTTCTGTATCAATGAATAAGTCAGATTTTATTCTTGATTTAAAAACTTTATTACAAATTGTTCATGAAATGATTTTCCAATTTCAATTATAGGAAAACTTTTTTATAAAAAACGTTCTAAATTATTGAACTTTTCATAAAGAATGAATTCAACATTGGAAAAGAAAATGAATGAAAACGAAATTTATTTATCGATACTATTTATGGGAAATATTTCATATCAGATAAAGAACTTCTTTAAAAATAATTAATATTGCATTCCGTAATAAATTGAATGTTAAAACATTATTTGTTAAAAATAAAATGAAAATAAAAATGGTGTATATAAATTGGAATGTAAAGGTGGTGCAAATTATATTGGCCAAACTGGGAGACATTTCAAAACAAGGTTGATTGAACATTTGAGAAGCATTAGACTTGGTAAAGATGATTCGAAAATTATTTTTTGATCAATTATGTTTTATTTAATTATTAATGCATGTATTTTTTGAAACATAAGATTTAATTTAAAAATTTTCAAGTATATTATTCTATTAGCTTCAAAATTAGGCAATAGATTTATTTAATTTTAGTTGAAAGACAATGACAATAATTTTTATAAATGTTATCTAATTTTTAAAGTAATATTAAAGTAAAAAGTAATTTTATCAAGTTTAAAAGTACCTTTTTCATGTTATAATTAAATTGAGTAAGTTAAATAATATTATTTAATACATATAATTGTAATTTTAAGTTAATTTATTGTAGAATATAGGGTGACAATGATTGAATAAATTGAAAGATCTAACAACAACATTAATGGGATATTATTATTATTAAACCTTTATTGGCATCTGAACAAATTAAATATACAATTTCTCAATTACAAAAATTAAACAATTTCAATAAAATACAAAACAAAACTAATAAACAATACAATTCAATAACCCTCCTTAATCTTTTCTTTTAATTTTTTATTCTTCCTTTTCAAATGCCAAGTTTAATTTTATTTACTCCCTTTTTTTTCTAACTATTCTCTCTCCCTTATCTACCTATTTATTAA
>WYDF02281529.1:0-17070 GCA_009867245.2 Adranes taylori | reverse complement strand
GCTTTCTTCTGTTTGTTCTCTTCTTATAAGTTTCGACGAAAACAGTTTTCAACGAATTAAATTTATTTGGCTATTTATATTATTTTAACGTATATTATCTGGAATTCCCATTTATATTATATGGGATTCCTCGAGTGATAAGGAAAAATACTAGATTCCAGGAAAACTAAGGGACGCTTCATTACATTTATACTACCAAAATGTGGGTGGGACTAGAACTAAGCTAGCTGGATTACAACAAGCTGTCTTCTTTAACTTTAAAAAAGTGATCTACATTCCTAATGATAGAGACATTTTCTTACACGTAGCATTTAGCAATATCAATGGCATCAAATGCAGCAGGGCCAACGATAGCCTCCTTTGTAATTCAGCTCATCATATCTCATATTGCATTTCTTTCCTATATTAAGCTTCAAATAAAAAGGAAAGCTTAAAGACTCAAGAGCGTATGCTTGATTGGTTCGCAGCCGATTTCAATTTATTGAACGACTATTTCGCTAATATTGACTGGAATCTAATACTTACGAAACTATCGTAGCTTTAGCAATCAATCAGTCATACCTAAATTACTAGATAACCTAATCAGTGACTATCTCACCATAAATGCAGGCATTATTTAAGCCCGGAATAGCACGGGTCTACCAGGGGAGATCTACGGTGACTTGATGGAGTTTAAATTATATCTGACAGATGCTTTGGAGAGCGGCTGTCAGGTTGATGCTATCTACACCGACTTCTCTAAGGCGTTTGATAGGGCGAACCAGAGCATTCTCAAAAACTAGATATCTTCGGGTTTTGTGGCTCTAGAGTTTCTTAAGAAGCCGCAACCAAATGCTAAAAATTGGTCGCCACAACTCACCCATGTACTTCAACATTTTCATCGACGATCTATCACTTAAATTTACAGTGGCCAACCATTTAAGTACGCTGATGTCAAAATATTCTCAATAATTGAAATCAAGGATTGTCAAGTTCTTCTTCAGAAAGACTTGAACTCTTACGGAATGGATTGTAGCTAATAAACTCACTTCAACACAAACAAATGCAATAGTATGTGTTTCTCTCGCCAGAGAAGTAGAACTCTGTGTACGGCATTCCTAATTCGCAAGTCATCAATCGCAGAAGTTTCCTGTATCAAGGACCTTATTGTCATTTTTTATCCCATCTTCAGCTCGCAGACCACATTAACAATGTTGCTCTAAAGGCTTCCAAATTACTATGATTTTTGATAAGAAACTCGCATGGACTTGTTATTAATGCCTTCAGCATTAATTCCATCAGAACCATTTTTGGAATTGTTAGACCTTAGCTACAGTACGCAGTCATATTTGGTTTGTTTCTTTTCTATGCTGTATACATAAACCTAATACAAAGAATTCAAAAGAAATTTCTGCGATATTGTGAATTTCGGTTAGGCAATGCACATACCTACGGGAACTACAACATTATCCAGAACTATTTAAATCTTGACACACTGGACAAACGTAGAAGGATATCAGATGTTTGTATTGTACACAGAATATTATTCAATAATATCTCCTGCCAAAGCTTGCTGCAGTGTTTCAAAAGAACGGTTCCTCATAGATCATTGAGATCCATTAATGAAATCCATTAATGAAACAACAGCCGATTAATCGCGCACTAAATCTCATTAATCAATTTGGACTTGATGTGGACAACTTATTCGAGGTCTTCAAGCTCCAAGCCCATATGAAACTATAAAGCTAGATCTCTTCACTATTTAGTATCTTTTCTCTTTTTTTTTTGTTGTCGTTCACTCACATTTAAATATCCACACATAATGTTATAATGCTATATACTTATATTTTACTGTATTTGTATTTTTTTTTGTAATGATATTGATGTTATATCACATTAAATTGTAAAATTAATTTATTAAATTAATGATTACTATTTTATTACGATGTTAATTAATTCATATTAAATTGGTTACCCGATAATAAGGTAGCTAGTTTCCACATTTTTGTTGTTATTATGTATTATATTTAATTTCAATTATTAGTTAAGTAATATTAACATCAATTTTAGGTTCTACAATGTCTGTCGATGAATACATCAATAAGTTACCGTCAATTCAATCAATGCTTGTGGAATATCATATACCTAATGAAGTCGCTTTTTTCTTAGCAAGGCCTATGTTTAATCATACGATTAATGTAGGTATCCATATACTTATTTACTTTTTTTGCAGTTTAGAAGCTTAAATTATGTTTCGAATCTTAAATTTCTTCTTAATCGAATTTGTTCTAATATTTTATTTTAGAATAAATACGATCAATTACGGAAATCCGATGCAAATTATAAAAAAATGCAAACTCAGATGAAACATCAAAAATATTATGAAGCTGTATTGGATGTAATGAGTCCGGTACACGAATCTGTTATTTCATTACATCTACCAAAAGTTTGGGATGATATTTCGCCACAATTTTTATGCACATTTTGGTCATTGACTATGTACGATTTATATGTGCCGGAAGATACTTATAATCAATCTATAAATAAAGTTAAACAGATGTCGTTGAGTGTAATGGACGCTAATAGTACAAAAGGGAAGAAGGAACAAGAAAGGTACGTGCGATGTGATTAATTTTTAATACATTACTTGATTGACTTTCCTATAGTACTAATGGGCTATCCTATAATAGCAGGTGCAAGTCCTAGCCAACACAATATTTTTACTTTGTGTTAAAAGTCATAATATATTTGCATACACCTGTCAATACGCCTTTGAATCTTAATCAATCCTGCGATAGCTTTTGGCAGCCAATGGTTCTATACCAAGCAGTATTAATTATTTTTAATTCTGGAATGAATCAATTGTGTTTCATTTTCCTTATTTCCTTCTTTAAAGGTATCAAACATTGATTGAAAAACTACAAGACGAGCGACGTAAACAGCAAGAACATGTCGAGAAAGTTATGTATCGTTTGAAGCAGGAGAAGGACACATGGCTAGTAAATGCTAAGTCTGCAAAAAACGATACGATTACCAGATTTCTACAGTTGTGTATATTTCCAAGATGTACATTTACTGCAGTAGATGCCGTTTATTGTGCTAAATTTTTGCATACCATACATAATTTACAAACGCCGAATTTTTGTTCAGTATTATGCTACGACAGGGTAAGTAGTATCATAATATTACGTTTTTACGACACGTATTTTTGTATGAAATATTTTTTTTTGTAAACTAACTGGGAATTAATAACACCACTTGAAAATCCTGTTTCACTTCTTAATGTGATTCGTAATAAATTACGATATTTATTACAAGAAAAACTGTTTTGGAATGAAATGCTTAATAGGACCTATATTACACAAAACCATATGGAATTGCTAGGACACAGGATAATGAAGAGCATATTAATTGTTGTGGTCTGTGAAAATGCAACTGAGATAAAAAGTGTAGCTTCTACTGAGATACTACTCTGAATATCTTGATTCTCAGAAATAGAACGTGCAGAAAAGTCTTTAAAAGAGGGAAAAATTTGTTTCCTTTTATAAGACAGCTTACAGGATTAGGTGTTGCCGGAGTTAGACTTTATCACACTAAAGTACTTTCTCCTTTTTATTAAAATCTCAATAAATAACTCAGTTATTTGAGTAACAAACAAACTATACTAAATCACTATCTCAGAAGTGCAGTCATCTTTAAGAGTTTTGCAGAGTTAATTCTGAAAAAGTTTTGGAAAAATCAATTTTTCATTAGTCACTTTAATATCAACAACATACAAAGAAAAGAAAAAAATATACTAGATATTTGAATAAACGCTAAATTGCACTACTCGTTTCTTTGCATTTCTATGAAATATCCTTTTGTCGCTTTCTTTAGTTTTTCGAGTACTTTGTTATGGATCTTCGCGCATACATATTCTATTCGTTTCTTTCCAGCTTCTCTCCTTAACTGTATCATGTGTATGATGTTCTGTCTCCTGGTGTTCTCCTCTTGCACTTGTTGTAGTTTCGATTAATTTTGATTCTGTTTTTGATTTGACCTCTTCTTATTTGTTCCAGTTTAATGTAGTTGCGATAATCACGTTTTGTTTTAACTAGCGTTGTTTTCCTGCGTATTTCTTTTGTACTTGTTTTGCTCCTTAGCCCATATGCTACCTTTATTGCTTTTGATTGCTTGACTTGAATTTTATTTAAGTTTTTCTTAGAAGTGTTATTTGGTAATTTATGTAACTGAAGATGTATGCGTTTAGTATAGGTTCTATTGTGTTCATTGCGAAAACCTTGGAGAGCCGTCTCAGTACTCCTGTAATGAGACCGATTTTCTTGCATATATTATCAGTATGTGCTACCCAATCCAACTTATTGTCGATAGTCAGTCCTACGTATTTATATTCTTTTAATTCCTCTACTACCTCATTTTCAATTTTTATTTCTGTTTTCTCAGCTTTTTGTTTCTTTACTTGAAGATCATGTATTTCGTTTTTCTTATATTAATTGTCAATAGTTTATTTTTTAGCCACTCCATTACGCTTTTTAGATCCATGTTTGTTAGATCCTCTAATTCTTGTTCGTTTTCTTCATCGGCAAACACATACGGTATACTATCAATTTTCAGTTCTGAAAAGTCGTTGATATATTATATAAATGGTAGGGGACCTAGGATGCTTCCTTGCGGCACCCCATATTCCGCTTTTTTTTTGCGTGTACGATTCTCCTATTTTGGTTTTTTTGTGGCCTTTTTTCCAAATGCGTTTGTTTTTATTAAGCTGTGGGCCACTCCTCGAATGCCAATATTGTATAGTTTTTTGAGCAGTATTTCTCTAGATACCCTATCGAATGCCTTCTTCAGATCTAAAAATACTGCTACTCCAATCGTTCCCTCGTCTATTTCTTCATAAATTTTGTTTAGAAAGTCTAGAGTTGCACATGTTGTATCTGAATCTTTTTGAAATCCGTATTGTATGTTCGCAAAGAACTTATTTTTGTTTAAATACTTTTCTAGTCTTTTTTTTATTTTTATCTTTCATATACCATATAGGAATGTAATACCTATAGGTATATAATTTAACCCATAGGTCACAATTTAACATATATAGAGGATATTTTTTGTTTTGCTAACTTTAGAGTCCCTTTTCCCGTAGAGTTTCGTAAGAATTTTTTTTGAATTATTGTGTTGAAAGTTCCTTTAATACTTAAGCGATTAGGCGAGTTTAAAAAAATTGCATAGCGCCGGAGTAATTTGACCTTGAAAAAATGTGTACTGCCCTAAATATCTCGGTTCCTATGAAAGCTGGAAAAAACAAAACTTGGGGAACTTATTCTGGGAATCTCAATTCTGCCAGTGTGATCAACTGAATATACTTGACCGATTTTGAGCAATAATTTTTTTTTTCAAAAACTTTTTAGTAATACCCTGTATATTTTCTTATATTTTGATAGCTCTTGTGATTTGCTTTACATTGATAGCACGTAGGATGCATCTAGCTCTTATCATTTCAAAGATATGACCCTTAATAACTTAAAATTTTGCAACTTGTTGCCATGGCAACCGACATTCAACAATCATATTATATACACGTAAGGCATACGTAATAGCTCATATATGCAAAGTTACAGGAAAATTATTTTACGTTGTATGAGACATATAAACTGCTTTCGCAATTGAATAAATGTTGTTATCAGTAGCGGGTATACATTATAAATGGTTGACTTTCTTATGGCTTGGGGGTGGAGGAGGAAATAGAAGAAATTAATAAATCTACTTTATTCATTAGTGAATATGGATGCATCTTAGAAACGTTGCACCTTCAAGTAGGGAAAATAATTAAAACACCAAAATTTTAGGTGTTTAAAGTTTTATTGGAAGTAGACGCTCCTAGTCAATAACATTTTCTTCTTTTTTCTCAGCACCACTCTGTTTCAGAATGTTTTGTTATATTTTTATGTATTTCAGAATGTTTACATTGTTTTATATCAATCATCCAATACAGTTTCCAAAACAACAATACATTTTATAATATGACAATAACAATACGATTTATTTTATGGGAGCGGGATTAATAATTTCCCTTTAATTTTCATGGGAGAAATTTGTTTGGTGTACATTTTTTTTTGCTATAAATTTAAAGAACTGGAACCTATTTTGTGTGTACTCAGGTGCCACTGCATTGAAAATCCTTCCTGTTTAGTTGACATCGCACCCAGATTTTAGTGATTGCAGGCTGAAACGATAATGAAACAGAGTAGACTTATCGACTAATAAGTATCTTACCAGTTTTTTAATCCATGACTGTTTATAGCTCGCTATTTTACGTTTTTAATTCGGTTTTTATTTACATTATTAGAGTTAATCTATATTGAATTAATATTTTGACAAATGGAAGAATTTTTATTGCTATTTTTATCGGCGAGGTAATTCGGATTTGTTGTCGTGATTTATTATCTTTTTTTTTTTTCATTAACGAAAAACATTCTTCACATTTGCTGCTAGATGGGTTGATTACTAAATCTAATATTTTCATTTAGCTATTCTGTGATGTCACCTATACGGTAACTGCATGTACGGAAAATGAAGTAATGCGTTATGGACGCTTTCTTTATTCAATGTTGGAAACTCTAATGCGCTGGCATAAGTCGAAAGATATATTCGACAAGGAATGCGCTGTGAATCCAGGTTTTGTAACGAAACTCAGAGCAACTAGTAGCCAATTTGCGGAGAATTTGGATCAAGTTAGTTATGAGAATTACAGGTAAATTTTATAATTGGTCAATGGAATCAGTTGTATTTCTCAATATAATGAAAGTGTATTCCAATGGTCCTATACTGAATCTTAGTTGAGATTGCTGAGGTTCATTGAACGTGAGAATTAAAAGTGGTTAACCTAAAAATGAAGATGTCATTTTAACAACAAATTAACAATAATAGTCGTAAGATAAGAAACAAAAAAACTGTTATAGTTAGGGTGAAATATTCTTTTATTTTTATAAATCCCGATGAGAAAACATCTTTATAACCTTTAAAGCCTTTTTTGGCTTCCAGATATTTTTTTAGATCATATGACCCTTTATTAATTAACCATACTTTAAACTTCGGCGTACTTCACTTAAAGAAGCTCATTTTCGAACTGAATTTGTGAAGTATGTTTGACAGTTGTGGTTTGGCGTTGTCATTCTGCTGCGCATGTTAATCTTTTCTTCAAATCATCTCTGAAAATTAACGATAAATAATATGAAATTAAGGTAATAAGTTAAAAATTGGATTAAAAAAGATAGTTCGAACTTTTCTAGGTGTTGTTCTACTGTATTTGTTGATTTCATAGGAAAAAACTTTCTGGTTGTTAGGAATGTGTGGGTATAGTTTTCTGATTTGATGGCATGAAGAGGCTGTGTCCACTAGATGCATGCTTCTTATGGAAAGAAATCTATTCCACAACGTAGCAACTCCTCTCTAGAAACCACTCTGGGCTCTTTATTTATACATACAAATTCGTAAAATTTATTAATAGCGAAGTTACAATTTAGCTCTTCGAAAACAAGCTCTTCATAACTTCCCATTAACGGAATTCTTGCATTCTTGCAATATCGTTTTGATGATTGATTTATGTGTATGTAATGGTTCAAAAATTACACAATTCATGCGGTCCTGTATGAGCCTACCCTTGCTAGGGGTAAAAAGTGAGATTTCTGATTCTATATGCAAAACTCGCCAAGCAACTTTTTGAACAAGTTATTTTCTTCGTTAGTTTATTAATGGTTTGAACAGGATGGAATTTATCTTGTAAATGTATGTGCAAATGTATTAAATTCTATTTTTTATATGTTATAGACATGTTTGTCACAAATGGCATTATAAACTTGCAAAGGCGTTAATTATATGCCTTGAATCCAAAGATTATGTACAAATTCGAAACGCTCTCATCGTATTGATAAAAATCATTCCGTTTTTCCCCGTTTTGGCGAAATTAAGTCAAATACTCGAGAAGAAAATTGAAAAACTAGCTGAGGAAGAAAAGAATAAGAGACAAGATCTATATACATTGGCTATAAGTTATGTCGGTCAATTGAAACATAAAATTGCATCCGGAAATGTTATGCACGATGCTGAGTTTCATCTTTTAAATAATGAAAAAGATAAGGTATGATTTTTAGGTATCTAATATTATACTTATATATAAACGTCTAGCTTTGTCTGTCAGTCTGGAACGCTTTTGATACTTATTATATCATTATACCATAAGTTTGTTGTTACGTTCAGTTTACATTCAATACTAGCAGTGGCGTGCATTTAAATTTTTTTATTATGTTAGATTATATTATATTACTTAATTTTCTACTTTACTCTGTGTGAACCAATGCAATCCAAAAAACCCATAAATTTCAAGATAGACGCATATAGTTTCTTACTATTAATAAAAGAATTCAAGTATATATAATAAACGTCTAGCTTTGTCTGTCCGTCTGTCTGGAACGCTTTTGATACTTATATATAAACGTCTAGCTTTGTCTGCCTGTCCGTCTGTCTGGAACGCTTTTGACCAAAGTGAACCCAAGTTGAGCAAAGTTTCTTTGGGTTACGAAAAACACCGGTAGGTTTTTTGGGTTACAATAACATAAGTTTTTTGGGTTACAAAAAAGTTAGTAGGGGTCAAATAATCCAACTCCCATGGGTTAAAAAAAGATAGAGGTCAATTAACCCAACTTCTTTGGGTTATGGAAAAATGAAGGTAGGGTAGAGGGCAAATAACACAAGTCATTTGGGTTACGAAAAAAGTCGTCAGGGGTCAAATAACCCAACTCATTTGGGTAAATAAAATATGGCCTGGGAAATGGATAGTCGTTTTACGACGGGTTATAATCTAGTTATTAATATTGTAGCAGTTGAATTGATTTGTAGCAATTGAACTGATTGTATTAATTGTGTTTTTAGCTGACCAAGACTGCCGAAACCAAAACCGAACCTAAACAAAATGGAGAGTCCAAAAGTAAGTAAAAAAGAAAATCAGAGAAAACATTGGAAGTAATGTCTTATTAATTATTATTTTGATTTTTATTTTATTTCCTTAGCGTCTGAAAATAGAGAACCCAAAGAGAAATTGGATCGTGTTGAGAAGAAGGAACGGCAACGACAAGCAAGTGAAGAAGTGAAAAGATCACAATCTTCTCAGGAACAAATGTAAGCATTTTATTTTTTATTCTTAAATAAGCCAAAAAAACAAAAAATAGTTTGTTATGTATCTATTTATTAATAGCACATCATTTAGGATAATATTTAATGATTTTTATCTTTCATATACCAAATACGTACAGGTGTATGAAAGATGTAGGATTGATGTTTTGAGGTTTTTTCTATTACTGCAAAAAGACATTTTTCAAACAAAAAAAATCAATGAAGGTCTTAGCTTTCAATGTTTGTACGTTGAATTGATGTTCAAAGATTACTCCTAAACTATTGGGTCGATTGGGATGAAAATCGGTAAGCAGGTGCACGCGATATTTGCCCCAAAGTGATTTTTTTCGTTTTTTTTAATTCGATATGACGGAAATGCGATATTTTTTTCCAAAAATTCAAGCTATGAGGATGACATTTTTTACACATCGAGTACCTGATATTACGCATCTAATGAATTTAGTCACATGTCTCTATCTGCTATAGAAGGCGACATTGTCCGTTAAAAATTTCACATACTTCGTATTATACGTCGAATAAAAAAAAGTCTTATGGCTGTCTTGTACAGAACGCGACGTTGTCACTTTCAAAGTTTAAAAGTACTTTTAAATATATTAGAAACTAGAAAAGATTGGACATTCGAATATACTTTATTGTATAGGTAACCCAAATCCCCTTCGATTTCATTTGAAATACTTTTTGCTAACATCTCAATGTAACATATATACAGCGTATTTTTGGTTTTGAGAACTTTGTGGCCCATTTTCTAGAAAACTATTGGAATAATTTTTTTCTAATTTCTTGTATCGAAAGTTTCTTTAATATTTAAGCGATTAAGCGAGTTTAAATGAATGGACACGCAAGTTTGGGAGTAACTTGATCTTGAAGAAAAAACTGTACTACCTTGAAATATCTCGCTTTCTATGAGAGTTGGAAAAATGAAATTCGGGGAACTTATATAAGACTAAGAGAGATCAATTTTGCCATTATGAGTGATTGAATATAATGAGCTGATTTTGTGCAATAAAAAGTTTTATTGTTCCAAATATATAGTCCCTAACACTCATCTCCATTGGTTACCATGCTAAACGAAAGCCAACATATAAATACGAATAATTTCCTAGGTGGAAGAAAACTTATTGGAAAAAATATTTTACGTTTTAGAAGATCTATAAGTTGGTACTCCTGCAATTTAATAAATGTTATTGTCAGTGGTGTGTCAAAATTTTTATTTTTGGGATCTTTTACACCTGAATTTAATTTTTACGTATAATTTAAATAATTGAATAAAAAAGCGGTTAGCGGATGAATAAAATAGTGGTTAAGTTAACCACCTCCCCTAAATTCGCAACTGATTACTGTTTTGAAAAAGGTATAAAATTAAATATTATTTTTTTATCCATAATAAGGGTAATGTTAACTTAAATAATTGTTTTGGCACTTCCTTATTTTAATTTTATTTCTATGGCCGGTTTTAAATATATCATTATAGGCATCATCAGGTAATGTTTTTGTTAAATCGGGTTGTGTTGTTTGTGGATGTTGAACGTTTTCCATCCACAAATAACAACGTTCAACATCCAAAAACAACACATAACCCGATTTGACAAAAACATTTCCTGATGATGTCTATGATGATATACACGAAACCGGTCGGAGAAATAAAATTAAAATAAGGAAATACCACAACAACATATCTAATTGAAGTAACTGGTTGAATACAGGTAATATGTAATATTTACTATTTTAATGTAGTCGAATTGAAAGATTACTACAGGTGGCAAAATATTAAATCCAAATGCATGCTAAGTACGTTTTTCTAGCATGGATACAGCTATAGCTTTCTGTGCTAATGATTATTTTATTACCCAAACAACTATTGACATAAGGTGACATGAGATAAGGTGACTACGAGATAAGGTCAAAACTAAATAAATAGGGAGTCATGTTTTTGAAACAGATAACATCTCGAAACTACTTTTATGGTACATGTAAACAATATATTTACAGTAGTTTTATATAACTTCTATGCACATTTATGTTAATATAGTTCCAGAGATGTCGAACGAGTATCGGAAAGGTCAGCAGACAAGGAACGAAGCAGCTACAGTACGAGCGGTCGTGAAGAATCTTCGCGCGATAAATATCGTATGAAAGAGGATAAAAGAGCCGAAGAGATGGTGGAGCAAAGAGATCGAGACAGAGAACGCGATAAAAGGCGTGAAAGAAAAGAGGATAGATTGTCTTCGAGCAAAGAAGATAGGCAATATAATAGGGTAATTATATGAATTATTACCAGAATTTTTCCGATGGTGGATATTTCCTAGTAGGTTTCAATTAGATTTCCTCTATTTCTGCTTTCCAATAAGATGGGTAGTTTTAATGTGGAAAGATGCTTTTCGTATCCAGTTATAAGGTGACAATAGATTTCTGAGAGAAGCTGGAATCTTAGTTTCTTCCCTTTGGACCTTTTAAGCGTCTTGATGTCTTTGCTAAAGTACATTGAATAACCATACTTGAGTATTGGTCGAATGTATGATTTTTATATATTATATGTTGGAAAAGCTTCTCGTGTTAAATAAATTAATGTGTTAGCCTTCTTGGTTATGCCTTTTATATGTTCTTCTCACTTTAAATCGCGAGAAACAATAATTCCAAGATCCCTTTTGAGAGGTTTCTTTTTTCAATGCACTTCCAGAAAGAATGTAATTTTTTTCAGGGTTTGTCATAACTATATGTAAAACTGTACATTTATCGGCAGTGGCCACGTTTGAATCCAATTATAAAGTTTTTCCAGGTTTGCCTCCGTGTTGTCGTTTATATCACTTGTCACTTTGACATGTCCCTTATATGGCACAAAAACAGGAGAGGTCCAAGAACCGATCCTTGATACACCACGCTGTATGATGTAATTTTCTTGTGTAAATACAATCTGGAAATGGTTTGCATATTTATTCGCAATTGGTAAGAGAATGTGTTTGAAATGTAGTTATAAAATTTGTTCTTGTTCTCTAGGATTGATTGCTCATACTTGAACTTTATCATATAACTTTGTTGGAGTTGATTCTGTAAATATGCTTCATTTGTTCTAACAGATTTATATCGACTCCACATATGTCTTTTCAATTGTATGATTTTCAGAATGTTGAAATTGAACAAGGCTTGTTCAAGTGCTTAGTGAATGTTAGAACAAATTGATCCAGTGGAATTTTGAAAAGGTCATTATAAATTTCAATTTGACAGCTGGAGATATAACTTCTAATCTTGTCTTAACTTGCTTTATTTAAGTTGTACACGTTGCTATGTATTGAAACCTGAATGTTGGTTTCAATAACACCATGATCGTTTTTTCCTTTGTGTGTTTTAATTTCTCAGGCAGTAATTAGTTTCCTGACATTAGTAAATACCAGGTCAAGTGTTCATGGGTTGTTTTGATCACGATATCTTGTTGGTTCCAGTACCTATTTGTGTATATGTCAAAAAAGTATTCCGCAAATTTATTTTTGCCAGTAAATCTATTTTGCGACTAATTAATTTGTGAAAAATGAAAATCTCCAAATATAAAAAGGTCTTTGAGATCTGTGTATTTAAACATTCCGTCCGTTAATATCGTGTCAAACTGTGGAGTCTAGATGGAGATCTGTATGTACAAATTAGATTTAGCTCAGTTTGACTGTATTTCATATATTAAAAATGGTACCTTCAAACTCGTTAGCTAAGTATAAGCACACACCTCCACCTCTTTTGTTATTTCTGTCTATACTTATGATGTCTATACTTCTTTTGTTATTGCTGTCTAATAATTTTGAATAGAAATGAGACTATCAGAAATTGTGGAATTTAGCCATTTTTCCGTTAATATTAAGATTTGGGGGTGTTTCACATTTACTACTGCTAGGAGTTTAATGAATTTAGACAATAGAGAACCTATGTTGGTATATTGAACTTTTATGTTGAAAATATTTGATTAGATTTATTATAGAGAACGTATTATTTAATTTGTACTGTAAAGAACGTATTATTTAAGCTGGCTGAGGGGAATATAACAGATTCATTCTCCCCTCGACCTGGTGATTGTCTTTTTTCTTTTTCAATTTCAAAATGATCATAGATTTTATTGTAAATAAAAACATCTATAGTGCCGTGGACCATTTCTTATTAAATTCTCAACAGCTTAGAGGCAGTTTACGTTCAATAATATATAAAATTAACTCACTTATGAGAAATTAACTCAATTGTAGTTAATTATGAAAACGTTTGTTAAAAGTTTATTTACTTTTACAGAAGAAACGTGGATGAAGACGAGATATTTTAATCTAAATATGTATTTGATAATGAATTTTCTTATAAAGTGATTTATATTTTTTCTACATTTTTTTTTTACTTTTGTAATGACATATATTTTCAATAAGAACCACCTTTTTTATTTAATTTTTAGGATGAAAGATATCTAGAAATATCAATGAAAGACGATTTGAGATATTCTAATGAACGATCATCTGGAGATAGGTATTACGACGAAAGAGGTTCTCATTATTACAGAGAAGAAAAAGATCTGATGGTCAACAATGCTAATCCTAGCAGTTCACGACATAGTCAAGAGCTCAACGACCCAGATCGAGGTTAGTTAAATCCGTAATAACGCTGCAAAAGAATTTAAAACATTTAATTAACTCACAGGTTTTAATTGATTTTTAATTAACTCACAGCCATCAACTACAATTTTGAAACAAATACTATTCATCATCGTTTATATCAGAGTTTTCCAATCTTTTTAGCGTCGAAGTCCCAAGGGTTATAATTATATATTTTCATACCCTACCCTAACTTAACCTACGATCGTACGTACGTCGCGGGCGAGGAGAATCGCTTGCGGGGCTGAGCCCTTTCTGGAACAATGATCAAATGGCTGAATTACTGAATAAATGAATCAGTAAGTAGAGTCTCTGTCGTTAAATGGGGTTTCTTTCGAAAATACAAACTGTAACCATCACCCATGAACAAGGATACCAATTTATAATACCCCCCTTGAGAGGGATATCCAATGTATCACTGAAAGTTGTCGCATCGGGGCTAGGGCGGGGTTCCGTAGGCTTTTGAGTGATCGGCTCTAGCTTCACATGGAATGAGGCCTCCGCTTGTGTATAATGGGTGCCAGAGACCTGTACCGACATCTCGGATAAATTGGTGAAGGAAGTGCACACAAATAAACTTAATAAGTAACAATATAACAATAATCACCCTTTATTTATACAACATTAACAATCGGCACTTGACATCACTTCGCATAATACATATAGAATATTAAACAAATACCATTAAATGTATTCAATTTTAAAAGGGATCCAATAAGGTATCCACAAAATGTAATTGCACTAATCCTCTCAAAGTAGGCAACGCATGAGCGGCACCACAAAATATTTTCTGAATAAAATAGGTTAACATATCACAATAGGCACAGATTAAAAACGGTGGTCTAAATCTGACCTTCATAGGTCGGTCGTTTGGTAGGTATAGTCGCAATCTCGATAGCTAGTAGCATTTTGTAGGTTACTAAAAGGGCACTTAAGGCCTTGTTTACAGCCTTGTAGCGGAGGTGAAAATTGACTGTGTGTTCGTGAGTTGTTAACTGGCGGGTTGTGGGTGATAATGGAAGTTTGTATTAGAGGACATGATACTTGTTATGTTGGTGAGATGTAGAATGTTTACCGAAGTATAGTAAGTAATTTCGGAAGATTGGAACTGAACCGAACATTGAGTAACGGTTCCATGTCGCGAGTAACTGTCCGACTGCGGTCTCGTTGCTTCGGGCGTTAGAAAAATGTGCCGATCTCTTGTTATTAATTTTATCCAGTGTCTTAGTTGTTTTTGGAAACTTTTAACTGTGAGATGATGGTTCTACAGAATTGTTTTCATTGATCTCTTAAGTGACGTGGAGCCAATGGGAGCGTAACGGCTGTTATAATAGGGAGAGAGGAGATCCATCTCTCCAAGCGACATTTTTGGAAAACAGAGGGGATATGATCAGTAAATTAGTATTGATAGGAAGCCATAATCTTGCTTCTTCTTCCCCATAACCTCCATTCACTCTCCATAGGAAAGTGATCAGACTTCACTCTCTCCCCAACTCTTATTCTGTCTATCTATTTAGCCGCCCTTTCACACATGATCACATCATCTATGACTGATCCTCCCCCATGCTCTCTAAACGTAAACTCACCTTTCCAAACACCCTCTGCACACCCATTCACAAAAACCTCTTTCCCTCCACTTTGTCACTAGATCTTCTCTCCACAAAGACCCCATCTCTGCCCACACACCTTACCCCTTCTTCACCAATTCGCACATTCAAATCACCCATCAATATGATAATATCCCAATACTCACCTTTTACTCTCTCCATTTCACTTACCTTTCTCATAAAATCCCCCCACTCCTTATTTACATAAACCGTTAAAAACATCCACCCGTTATAATTGCTCTTCTACACATTCCTTCCCAATCCCAATTTTCTATCTTTATCTCATTTATCCCCTTCCTTACCACCGAGTAACTTTAGATTTATCGGGACTTACTATTTGTAGAATTTGTAGAAAAAAACTAGTACTATATTTATTGCATCATTTATTATTTATTTATGGTACACCTTTATCCTTAATGCCAACATGTTAATGATATATCTATTTATTTAATGAAGTGATGTTAATGTTATTTGTGAATTTTATTGTGTGTGGGCATTCCCTTTCTTAATATTTCCGAGATTTTGGTACAAGTTTGGCGCCCAGGTAAATGAGATCGGAAACCTCATCCAGTGTCAGTACTTTCGTCAATTATCCGGACGCCTCAGGCATCCTGACCTAGCCACAGCGTAACATCTTTCAGTGAGGGTAATTGTTCTCCCAAGGAGGCAGGTTATAAAGTACCGAATATGAACTGTATACTATCTATATCACATAAGTGTGTTTGTTCATAAAAACGTAACTATATTACAACAAAAGAAAGACATTAATATAGGAATCCAAAAAAGATACTTCCAAACAAGAAAAAGGTCCTAAATATATGGAAAGCAAAATATATTACGATTTACCGGATAAGTTAAAGTTGTTAAATATAACAAAATTCAAATGTAAGAGTATTTTGAAACTATACGATATCATAGTTTAAACGCTTATTTCAATGATCGAACTGTTTAAATAAATGATTTGAAGTAGAATAAGACAATCGACGAGTCAATGTACAATTTTTTGTATCTAATAGCAATAAATATTATTTTATTTGATTTATTTACTTCTGTTGATATTACATACTGACAATTTCCATATTTTATATTACAGTAGGACCTCGATGATCCGAATCGTCGATTATTCGAACACTCCAGTTTTATTATGTATATAATTTTTGCGTTAATCCTCTGTATTGTTTACGTTTCGTTATTCATTTTTAGGCTAAATATATTACTATGCTAAAAATATAGTATATAATAAAATATTATATTATAAATAAAAATATTTCTCTCCATTGACGTAACCTTGTTAAAACATCTTATATAATTTTTCAATTGTTCGATTATCCGAACAGCCCCGATTCCAATTAGTTCGGATAAGCGACGACTTACTGTACTTATTATCTGGTTGGAAATAAAGTTTCATTCTATTCTTCTTATTTATTTGCAGAAGTGAAACGAAGAAAACTCGAGAATCAATCATCGAAGGTTAGTATTGGAGTCAGCTAGCACCACACATCTTTCTTCCCACCTTCCACGAGATTTCAGTGCATATGAAAAAAAATGAGCCTGAAACAGTCAAATGAGCTAATGAACTTAAATCATTTTCCTTCGAAGGATAGATTGGGCTGAATCATGTCTTTAACAGTTAAATAAACAAAAATTATAACAGAAAAGTGCGTGATTTTAAAATTACTATATTT
>WYDF02281518.1:5318-17070 GCA_009867245.2 Adranes taylori | reverse complement strand
CATTGCGGAGGCTGTATCTTTGCTCCAGTATAAAATTTCAAAAAACCAATTTCACAGAAACCTTCCAGGGAGTGTACGCAACAAATTCCTAAAGTTTCATGTCGATCGGATGAAGGGTGTAGTCAGGCATAAAGAACATACATACATAAGGACATACATATAAACCTTACATTGTTTTATATATATATATATATATATATATATATATATATAGATTTTTTAATCATAAATTACTGTCATTTGTCATTTAGTATGAATGAACTCAAGATAACATACTGAAATATTTATAAATAATGAACATGTGTAAATAAGTTTTAAAATATTTACGTTTGAAATATCTTATATCATCTTATTTACTTAATTTGGTCTGATTTATAATATCCATGTATAACATTTATGATCTCATATTTCTTATCCATATGCGTATAATTTTGCAGACTAAATCATTTCTATTTTCTATTCTAATAAGATACTTACTTTTTTTGCAAGAATTATTAAAATAGCATTACCGAAGTTATTATTACGTTCACATATTCTTGTCTTATTTGAAACAAATAAGCAATTTTAGTTTAAAAATATACATAATACTATGTATTCCAATCATAACAGGATGTCAGTTGAAAAATTAGTTGATAAGATATTACTTGAAAATCTTAAGTAATCAATGTTATAAGTATTTCATTGAATTAAAAAAGAATATTCAAATTTCATGAGAACATGAGCGTTACAAATCTGTGCGTTATTTTAAGATTATAATAAATAATTTAGATTCATAATCTGTGGTATTTTGTTCTTGACTCATGATTATTTTTCTGTTGGGAAAATTGAGCTTTACTCACGTTTGTGGTCGTCAGCTTCAAGAATTATTTTTCACGCGAATTGTGATATCAAATTATTTTGAATCAATTCTAACTCACTTTTACGCGACCAAGTCGCGAATTAGTCACTGCTAATTTAGGCAATTATTTTGCCTGACAGGATCCAAATAACGAACGTGCTGCAAAGTGAGTTCCTACAGAAAATTATATCGAAAGCATCCGATCAGTTCAAGGTTTAATAAACGAAACTACTGAAACAAGTAGTCAGTGGCGTAGTCAGTGGTGGTATCCGGTGCGGGGTTTAAACATGCCATCCTCATGTCCACCAAAATATAAAATGAAATTTATTGAGAAAGCAAATTTTTCATTCAATTGGTGAACATATAAGTAAAGAAATATGTTAATGGTAAAGTGAGATTAGGAACATATTTATCAACAAACTTTAAGAATCTTAAGGATCCAACCAAGAGACGTTTCTTTTGGAATTTTGGCCACTTTAGAAATCCTCTTAGGCGTGGAATTTCTGTAAGGATACCATGTGCAGAAAGCTCATCGTAATTTTGAACCAAACATTGGACAAACTTGGTAAGTTCAGTTTCCGAGGTTTGGATCAGATTGGTGGACTCTAATGGATCAGACTGCAAACCTGATCTGATTTACATTCCATGCATTCGTGATGTGTAACAGGTGGGGCAAAAATAATGTCATAATATGAATGTGCCTTAATTTTTGCAAATGGCGTCAAATGTCATTGCGCTTTGAGATTTACGTTGTAGAGAGATAGAGAATTAGTTGACAAGAAGCAATGGAGTGATACACACCTGAAGAACGCTGAATTATTGTTACTGCTTATTTGGCCAATTTTCGGTCTGTTGTTTTAACGCAGCGTGAATTTCGTCGTCATTTTCCTCGTCGTCTGGGCCCACTAGAGATGTCGCAGGAAGTGCTCCGCCCCGTACTGCTAGTTCGAATCGAGAATATCGCTGCTGTGGCCGAGACCCTTTGAGAGAGTCCACAAACATCGACGCGACATCGATGAACACACAATTTGGCGTCAGCAGACGTTCGTGCGTCGAATCTTGATAAACGACCTGGTGCCAATTGCTGCCTGCTGACCGTCAAGTGAGGTTAACTTACACCTATGCTCTGTTAAACCTAGTGCAAGGAAATGATGATTTCGTACCCAAAATCATAATGAGCGACGAAGCACATTTCCACCTTCTTCCATTGGAGCTTTTGGAAATCTAGCGTTTACCGCAAACCTTGTAAGTCTTGAAAGCCAACATTGAAGAAGAAATCTGCAATTTGTGACCAGATGTTTTGCGAGCAACAATTCAAAATGCCGTAAAACGAGCACAAATGTGTATCAACTCAGGAAGTGGTAATTTAACCAATATCATTTTTTCAACTTAATGTCATCAATTTTACACCAATCTAACATTTTCAGTTCTTGGTCCACAGTCAACGACTCCTCTGCAGTCTTTCGAGCATAATTTTATTCCTCCTAGCAGTTCTTCTTTCTCCTACAGGAATATCCATCTCTTCACATGTGTCTCTTGCAAATTACAGTGTTTCTTTAACAAGCTCATTTCTTTTGCCCTTTAAAAAGGTCTTTAGACTTCTAATCTTGATAACAAACTTGTCGAAGCTCATTCCAAAAATCTGCAAATACTTTTAAACGTGGTTGACTTCTTGTAAGACATAATTATATACACTCGCATCTTCTTGAAGCATTTAAACAGAGATGTAACAATCTTTGTAGTGAACACTCTATATTGTTTCTAAAAGTAATTTCACTGTAACTTCAACATTTACCAGAAAGATCGTCCATTGGTGCCTAGAATCAGAAAAAGACATGTACAAACTTTCTAAGCTCCCAAAAGAAAGTACCACATAATTTGTTGCAAAAGAGACTTCACACAGATTAAGAGAGTGGTCTGTACCGGATCAAGCCAAAGACAAGCAGGTGAAGAGGAGTGGTCAGGCGAATCGCAGAAAATGGATTTCAGAATTGGCCGAGAAGACAGAGAAAGCGGCAGGCTTTGCAAACATGAAGGAACTATAAATGTCACAAGAACTCTCTCCAAGAAGAAAGTCAACCGCAGAAGACGGTGAAAAATAAACAAGGAAACCTCCTCACCAACGACGATAACAACTTGCAAGGTAGCGCGCTTCATAGAGGTGCTCAATAGGGAAAGTGAGGAAGAGGCTGAACATGGACCTGAAGAAGAGGAAGCAATTGTACAGAATAAAGAAGGAGTAGGAAATGTAACTTACTCACCCACCCTCCAAGGAGGAAATCAAGCAGCTGAAAAATCGAAAGGCTCTTAGAGCAGATAATATTTCATCAGAGCTTCTGTCAGCTGACCCAGACACGCCACTGATCTTCTGTACCCTCTCTTCAAGAATATTTGGGACAAAGCTAACTTGCCACAAGAATGGGAATAGAGACTCCTTATCAAATTACCCAAGAAAGGGGACACCAGTAACTGTCATATTTGTAGAGGAATCACTCTACTATCAATTCCAAGTAAAGTGTTGACCCGGGTGATACTCAATAGAATCGAGCACAAGTGAAGTCATCGTTCTTGTACCGACCAAATTAACACGAACTTATTATCAAATAGTCAAATTAATTTATCAATAGCCTTCATCTTCTGTTCGTAGCTTTTGAGAAGGCCTTCGATTCTCTTACAAGGAGCACTATGTGGAAAACCTTGGAGAAACATGAGATACCGGAGAAGATAACAAAAGCAATTAAAGAAACATACAACTACACGTGTTATCCATTCACAGTCAAGTTAGTAGTTCGCCAGAGATGTACTTCTGTTTGTCCTCAAAAATCTTTCTATTGGTTCTGGATGAGGTACCTCAAAACAGGAAAGACACGGATGGAAAAAAGAGAGACATACAGTGGAAACTGACTGAACGATTAAACAATCTAGATTTTGCTGATGATATATGCCTACTATCACAGAACCATCTTAATATGGAAAAGAAACTCCAAGACCTCGAGTGCGAAGTCAAGATGAGAGTGCTAGTATGAAGTGAGTCTGAAACTCCTTCAATACAAAGATTATGAAGATAATTGCGAGATGTGTAAGAACACTGAGAGTGAACAATGGGGGCATCGAAAATGTAGAAGACTTCACGTACCTTGGGAGCTTAGTGGCCCATGTTGGTGGTGTAGCTGCAGATGTCAGAGCAAGAATCCGAAAGGCAAATGGGAGTTTCATTCAGTTGTATCCACTCTGGAGGTCAAGAGAAATTTCCACAAGGACAATACTTCGAATATTCAATACCAATGTGAAAGCAGTGCTACTATACGGTTGTGAGACTTGGAATGTCACCTCCAAAATCACCAATTGCTTGCTTTCCTGAATAGATGCCTCAGAAAAATTCTTCGAATCTTCTGGCCAAATGTGATATCTAACGAAAATCTTTGGAACCAAACGCGGAAAGAACCCATCTTCATTCAAGAGAAGAAAATGGAGGTGGATTGGTCATGCCCTCCGAAAATCCAGGATGCTTTGAAGAGACAAGTTTTGTTCTAGAATCCGCCGTGAAAAAGGAAACGTGGAAGACCAAAGACATCATGGAGAAAGACTATGGATGAAGAGGCAAAGAAGGAAAGAAATTATTTTGGAAAGTAACAAGAAATTAAGCATAGTTTTGAAGATATAAATTTGATATAAATAATAAGATATAAGTTTTGAACGCAACCTCTCTGTCCACTCCAGGCGCTCGGTCCCGGCGTTGGACTCAGTTCCTCCCTCGTTAAAGAAACTGCATCTCGAGCTCCAGGAAATTGAGGAACTGGTTTCACTTGTTTCTTTTTTATTTGTTGGAACTAAGTGTGTAGTTTCTTCAGAGGAGTAAACCCGGAAGAAACCTGAGAAATTTTGTCGGCGGGAGATGTTGTGCCGCTGCCCACAAACCCACGGGTATTTCACAATTTAGGGGCTAGAGAGTCGCCGTCAAGAAATGTGCTCCCTTTTGTTGTTAGCAGGCCATTGGAGGTATATGATTTTCTTCCTCATTTAAGCGATTCGGGTACGTGGATACGCTATAGTAGTCCAACAGATATCAGCTGACCTACATAACTGCCCTACGTTATTATTACGATATTGAATCCTTAGATCGCATAGCAAATCTTGAGAGCCACTTTTTCTCGTTCCTTAATTTCAATATTTTTATCAGCGGGGCTAGAAAATTCTATAAGGAACATCTCCCGCTTAGTGGAATCTAATAAGATAATACCAGGTTTGTTTGCGGCTATTTGATGGGTTGTAGGAAAACCGTAGTTCCAAAAGATTTTAAGGGCGTCATTGTCAACGACGGTCTCAATATCCTTAACGACGTAGGGTGCAATCGGGTCTTTGTCTGTACCATAAGAATGACGGAGATCCAAGTGAGTTTGGAAGATCCAAGTGAGTTTAGCATCAAGTATGACTCCAAGGTACTTTACTTCCCCCTGCAGCGATATTTCTGTCCCATGAAGTTCTAGACTTCCTAAGACGTCAAGATTCCTTCTTCTGCTAAACGCTACAACCGAAGTTTTCTGAGGGCTAATGTTCAAGCCCCTATTCGTTATCCATTTTTCAATCACGTAAGTGTTCCTTGCATAAGGTCCCTAACAATTGATTTGATTTTTCCTTGTGTTATGATGACAATCTCATCCTCATATCCAATGTTGTAAATGCCTTGCTCTTCCAAACTGTGCAAGAGCTCGACAACTACAAGGCACCATAAGAGCCAGGATAAAATCCCGCCCTGTGGACAGCCCCTCGATACCTTCGCACAAATTGTTTCCCCAGCAAGTTCGACATGTACGATTCTGCTCTCGAGCATAAACTTGATCCACCTGCAGCAGGATGGATCGACGCCCCGCTGAGCGTGGGATTCTTTTCCTTGAGATTTGGCAATAAGACTGATGCATGCACCTGTGGCAAAGTCCAATAAATTTATTCCAATCAAAAATAATTTTTTTATGAAGTCAAAAAATGAATCAAGTAAATCTTCAGATTTAGTGCCTGCTGTCAAAGATTGAGAGTACAAAATTTCTTCTTCAATTTGACCTTTGCTGACGTATGGAACATAAATGATTAACTTTGGACAGTTAACAATTTCTGTGGATGCAACGCAATTTACGGAAGTTTTTACTTTGTTTATGATTTGTGTTTTATGTTTGCAGCAATAGCATTGATTCTACGCTTGACAGTGTTATTTGAAAGAGAAATCAACTTCATTTTTTGTTCTGATCCTGCTCCTAATATTATCTTCGTAGCTTTTCATACACATGGTTTGATTAATTCCTCGCCGCTAGTATGAGGTTTCTTTCGTTTCACTATCACAAAAGTTATTTCAAATGAAGGTTTGTGATGCTGTCACATACCTTTGTGAACACTTCCTTACGCTTGAGTGTTTTTGATTTGCACGAAAAACAAACTCTTTCAAATGTCTTTTAATGCGAGTGGGCCTCATAGTATCATTCCTCAAAGTTTTCAAACGTATAACACATTGATGCAATTATATCCCTCCCAAGGGATGCGTGCCAAGGGATTTATATAGGATTTACCAGTGGAAAATAACATATTTGATTTATTCTAAAAGTATGAAACACTCTGTATTTATTTAATAAATTTTTAGTAAGACGGAAAAATTGCTTTAAGTTTGATGTACTGTGAGAAATTATAATTAAATCAATTGGAAGTGTTTTTACTTTGTTACTACCACGTATAGTTTATATTGTGACTATAGTTTCAACTCCTTAGGGCCATCTTCTGAAGATCGTAGTAGAAGATGGTACGTGGTAGTAACCTATGGCCGGAGGAAGGCGGTAAGCAAGGTATTCTAAGCATAAGGGCGTTATCACAAGAGGGGTGTTAAACAACAAAAAAAGTTATTTAATGATGAAGATATTAATTTATGGGGCGCCAATTATGTTTTGCATCATGACCTCAAAGACCTTTCCTCCGGCCCTGGTAGAAACAAAGTAAAAACACTTCCAACTGATCTCATCATGGATTACCACAAAGTAACACTTGACTCAATCAGTCTATTATAATTAAATATTTGCAATTGTCAATTTTATGGTCAAGCTTGAAGAATCCTTCGCAGAATTCGAAGGATTCGAAAGGATATGTGTTATTCTCAAAAAAATTACAATTATTAATTATCACTTTGTATAGAATGTACTTGATCTCTAATGGTGCGAGACAAGTTAAAAGTCACAGCATTTCCTTTTATTTTCCGCGTCATGTCAGTCAAATCAAACGGCACATGCTGTTCAAATGGAAATGTACGAAAATAAAATTGATGTCTACAAGTTTCACGGGAAATTTAATTTTGGCAAACAAATCAACGCACTACTTCTCATAAAATACATATTTAATTGTTCAGACGCAAAATATTGAAGCAGTTTTCAAATGATTTATACAAAAAGGAAACCAGATGGAAGAGCAAAAAAAAATATTTTTAGTTTTTAAATTAGATGAGCAAATAAATCGAAAGTCGGATGTTAAAAACGGAATGTTGTTACAGATATAGTGAGTGACGTAAATAGAAGTTAACACGATTTTTATAAATAAGTGGTGTGTTCTTTTTAGTTACTAATTTATATATTTAGCTGTAATATAATAGAAGTCAGAAAATTTCCAAACCCCAATGACCGCTATTGTTGCAGAATTGTAAAGCAGGATCGAGGTTATTCTTATTTTTGACCACTATACTGCTTTTATTATTATTCTGTTTGTTTTAAACATAAAATGCTCTGGATGAGTTAATTCAGGATTAGATTAGAATTCGCTGTTCTTAATTATTATAATAAAGTACTGACATATGTATAGCTTCTATTTTATAATGCAAAAATTGTTAGGATGATTCAATTTCCATTAGCAAAATAACAAATAAAGTTGCGAACTTAAGATAATTTAATATAAATTATTAATTTGTTCTTATGATTGGATTTCGTGCCTTCTGCTTGGCTTCTCCAGGATGTTGGTGGAATTAAATGGTTGAATGCTGAACGTTTAATGATGATGTTGAAGCCGCTTGACATGATGCATATAGGAAAATGGTCTATTGTTGATGACATATATGGTGTAATGTGTGGCAAAGAAAATGAGTTTGCTTCGTAGGTTGGATTTACTCGCTGTCGCCGAAGTAATAGCGGAATAACCGTTGGTGTTGTTCCCTCTCTTCCACTGACGTTGACTTCATCTACTTCTTCATTTACGAAGTAGTTTGTTAAGGAAGGGTTATGAAATATTGAGATGAATGAATGGAACAATAAGTGAGTGAGAGAACGGATGGTTTAGCAGAAAATAATGCATGTATTATCTATGTAGACTTCACCTGATGCTTGTAGAATGACTATAGATTTGAATGTTTTTAACAAAATCAGATGCGATTGCGATTTTATTGCTCACTTTATATGAATAAGTTTGGTCATTTGATGATGAAGTATTCTACCTGAAATGCGAAGTAAGCTCACTCAGAAACAACTAGTACAAGACCCAAACCTGAGTGGCTCCTTTTATGTGGAATTTTCTGGGAAGAACCTAATCCGTTGAGAATTTTAAGAATAAATATTGCTTTCTCTTGATGACGGTGGTGATACATATAACCGGTGGTTATCGGAGCTTTACGCACCCAAAATATTAGAAGCAACATCGAATCAGTTTCGTTGAAAGCACAAAGTATAACTATTTGTGTGTAACTATTTATTGAAAATGAGTAAGGGAAATATACGTTAAACGCTTTTTTCAGTTAAAAAACTAATAATAATAAAAAGCATTTACCTAAAAGAAATATTTTATCTGTGAAACTGCATATATACATGTATGTATGACAAAGATGCAGCTAGCTCGAACAGCCACGGTCGGCGAACATCTTAAAAAGCTGTACGCTTTCAGAATAAACGCACGAGCGAATTTGCGTATGTATAAAGGTCTGTATGCTTTTCTATGCGGGTCGGCTTTTATTTGAGGATTATATTTTTCGCAGGGCCCGGTGCTTTTAATGTTTTCGCTGGATATTAGATTTTATTTTTAAGCGTATTAAATCTTTATAATATTAATTTATATTAATATTACTTGTTAATTAATCGTTATTAGATTGATTTGTTGTTTTGTTAAATTTGATATATTTGAAGAATTGAATTAGATTTGCTTAGTCAATTTATATTACATTAGAGGATTACGCATGGAATTGATGAATCAGTAGAGAAGTGCTTATTGCAATCGTTAAATAAATGAATTAATATGATATTCCAATAACACTATTTAGAATAACTTTTACATATCGAATAATCTTTTATGGTTTTCTACAACAGAAGATATTGAAAGGTACATAATATTTACGAACCATCAGTGGCAGCGTGCCAGCAGCGTGGCAGCGTTATAGACAACGCCAGTACGAAGGAAACAATGTTTTTTGTTATAAAAGAAAATTTATTGAAAGTTAGGGGAGCTTCATGAGGAATTTTCTCAAAATTGAATCAAGAGCGGCCGCAGGCAGCGGCAAGTGCCGGAGGATTTTCCCAGTGATGAATTGCTGGTTAGGCGATTTCTAAGGTGCACTAGTCAAATCTTTTGCAGTAATTTTCAACATTAAATGATACCATTCTTATCCAGAATAGCGGCATGGGGCTTTTAAAGGATGTATTGCAGATGAGCGCCGTTCTAAAGTGCAAGATACACTTTTGATGGGTATATGACTAACAAATTATTGGGTAGGCATCCACATCCTTTTATCACGTCGAAGACTAACGATTAGTCTTTCACGATTAGTATGTCGATTAGTAATCGACATAATCCGACACTGATTTAAGTAATAACTGAGCTTGGAAATTGTTAAGTCTGGAAATACATTCTTTAAATTATAGTTAACAAAAACTTATTGTAATGTTTTATATACTACACACATACGTACGTTTCCTTTGCGGTTTTGATTGAGGGGCACGTTTTGGAGGTCTCTGCTCTAAGAAAGTGGTATTTGAAAAAAATGTTCAATTTTTTTTAAAATAATGGGTCGACTAGTGATAAATCGGCTATCCATCAATTCACCACGTGAAAATCCTCCCCTGTCCTCGAATATTCATCTGGCGCGGACAGCTTTGCTCTTGAATCACTTTTAGAAAATTTCTAATAGGGCAATCTAGCGCGCTTCGCACGCCAGAGCGCCGTGACCTTTTGGATTCGCCTACGCACGAAGTCGCCAACCGATGAATCCCCCGGCTCTCCTTATTTGCCTACAGCCTTCGACGCGGCAAAGAGAAAGTGTGATTGTGCGAACGAAAGTGATTTTCATCAGTTTTAAGTACACTAAAGTTATTCAACTGAAGTACTAATTATGTAATCTAGCTGATATATAGTTAATTGACAGATGTGCTGCTTTACCATTACCATTACCTATTGGCATTATAGCCCATCAATAGTTCGAACCTCATCCACAACGCCCCGTCACGTATCTGTATCCATCGCCTGCCGTCTCCAACCTCTACCTCGCATGTTTTGCATGTACTCTTTCACGTCTTTCAACCAGTGCTTTCTGGGTCTGCCCCTCAATCTTCGCCTTTTGAGTTGTTGCGTGAACACTTACCACGGCACCCGATCTTCTAGCATTCGCTGAAGATGTCTCAGCCATCGAATCCGCGCTTTTTTTACTTCAGTCAACAACGAAGGATCCGCGTAAAGTTCATATATCTCGTCGTTCTTTCTGATACGCCAGACTCCCCCATCGCGCACCATCGCACTATTTTTGCTTTACCACGACAGTAAGCGATATTTTGGAAGCTTCTGGAAAATGTGCTTCTTTTCCCGCTTTGATGCGCTCCTTAATTTCAAAGTGCGTGTTATTGTTCTCAGTGACAAAGGAGTCAAGATATTTAAAAGTAGGTATCCTTTCAAACTGGTGATTCCCAATGGTACGTGGTGGCACTGCTTGCGACACCGTTTGAGACATTACCTTATACTTTGTTTTGCTCATCTTGACCTGAAGTCCTGCTTATTTACTCTTCCTCCAGCAGTTTTGAAGCTTCTCTAAGTGCGCTCTCTCTTCTAGCGAGTAGGTTCACGTCATTGGCATAATCCAGATACTACACAGAGCAGTTGAAAAGAGTTCCTCCAGGGTTCACTTCAATCTTCTTTACAATACGCTCCTGAGTGAGGTCGAAGAGGATGCCTGAGAGGACATCCCCTTGCCTTAAGTCTCTTGCGCTACCTAACTGCCTGAACACTTTGCCAGCTATAGTAACTTAACAGTTTGAGTTCACTAGTGTCATTCTGATAGCCCAATCAAGTTTTGCGCCAACCCAGGAGAGCCAAAGTATCGTACAAATATGGTATATTTACACTACTTGCTTATAGTTTATGAATAACTGGTGTACGGTGTGGTGTTAAAGTCATAGCATTTATTGAGGATGCACCTGATTGTTAAAATTTGATCAGTAGTTGTTCTGCCCCTCCTACAGCCGTACTTGTAATCACCCAAAGCTCTTTCTGGGAAAAGTTCCAGTCGTCTGGCTAGAATTTTAGTTGAAATTTTATAGGCAGTGTTTTGAAGGGATATACAACGGTAGTTAAGGCGATCCATCTTGGAGCCTTTCTTGTGTAGGGATCAGATGTGGACAACATTCCAGTCATTTGGCATCAGCTCCTGTTCCCAGACTCTTCAGATTAGTGTTAGTGCGTGTAATTTCATATGCAGTTGTTTTCCACCGTATTTCAAAAGTTACGCCGTAATCAGGTTGCCACCAGGTGCCTTTGTTATTCTTCATGCTCCTTAAAGCTTCCTTGACTCGGCTCTACTACTGGTAAATCTACACCATTAATGCCCCCCCCCCCCCCCCCCCCCCCGCGCCCCCCCCCCCCCCCCCCCCCCCCCCCCCCCCCGCCCCCCGCTCCCCCCGGCCCTCCCCCGCCCGCCCCCCT
>WYDF02281507.1:0-17070 GCA_009867245.2 Adranes taylori | reverse complement strand
TTGTATAAAATTTCCATTGTCACAATTAATAAAAACAAAAATACAAAAATACACGTTGGAATTCCAATTAAATCCATAAAACAATTAATGACACCAAACAGAAAGATTATACCTGCTTATTTACATTATTTTGTACAAATTTGTATATTAAATGTATACATAACATTTATTATACAAATTAGTACAAATTTGTATACATAAAACAATTAATGACACCAAACAGAAAGATTATACCTGCTTATTTACATTATTTTGTACTCCTTTCACGTGTACAACCTGTTGCCAGTCTGTTAAGTAACTGTATTAATTGGTACGGTAGGCCTCTAATTCCCATATTATATAATTTTTTACAAAGCTTTTTGTCGCCTACTGTATCAAAGGCATTTGCTACATCCAAAAATATGGCTAAAGGTGGTTTTGATGTTCCAAACTGTGAAATATTTTACCAGTTAAGTATGCCATTAAAATTGCTTCGCATGATTTCAATGAAATATCAATTCTCTATGCAACATTTTTATAAGTCTGCGTTTACTGAGAAGTTATCTTAATTTTATACACATTTTCCCCGGCGATTGACAGGTTAGGACGCCCAACTATTTTATAACCTTCAACGCAAGGTAGTGAAGAGGATTGAAAAATGAGCCTTCTTGAATTTATTTATATTCTTAATTTAACTTATTCATTCTAAATTCATCATAGTAGTTTCACTAAATGTTTCACCGAGAGTCAATATTGCATTTCAATTTAGACTTCTTTAATATAATGACTTATAGACTTATATAGACTGCTGCATATGAACATAATGCAGAAAGAAGGAACAACATAAAAACTTAAATCCACTTATCAATCACATTATCAGACACCTATTGTATACCAATCCTCTTAATTCAACTCCTATAACCCCCTTAATAAAACCCTATTACTTTTCCTCTCCCAAAAAGGAATAAGGAACTTTTTTCTTACTTTATTTCTCACCCTTCCTAACCGATTCCCAATATTTATGATTCTAGCCAACCCTCAATTTCTTTCCCACAAACATCTTAATCTATCTATTATAACTTTTACTTTTTTTACTGCCAACCTTACATGTCCGTTGCAGCTCTCATTATAACCTAAATTCTTATACATTTTCACATTTTCAACCACATTTCCTACTTACTCAAACTTATCTCTTTTGCTGCTTCTCCCAGCACCATCTTTTGCTGCTTAAACACCATCATATTGTCGTTTATTTTTTCACATTTACCTGTAACCTTCTTTTCTCCATACACTTATCGCTATTTCAATCATTTCTTGCATTTCTTATCTTGTTTTCACCATACATACAAAATCGTCCACATACTGTAATGACCACACCTTCTCTTTCCATTACCCCTCTACACTACCTGTTTCTCAACACCTTTCCGAAATATGACATGTAAATATTAAACAAGCTCCCACTCATTGGACATTCCTGTCTTAATTCCTTATTTCAAACCATTCAGACATTCAATTTTCACTCTTGCTCTTACTTTTGTCCCCTTCATATATGCCCCTTAAAATACTAATTATTCTTTCTTACATTCCAACTTCTGTCATCTTCATCCACAATTTATCTTTCACTGTGTTGTCAAATGCTGCTTGTAGATCTACAAACATCAAATATAATCTGTTTCCAGTTCTTGATTCAATATGTAATTTATCATTACAAAATTATCCTTTGTGCCTCTTCCCTTATAAATCCACTTTACGTTTTTGACAACACCTTTTCCTCATTCAAATCCTTTTATTCATAATTCTTCCAAACAACTTATATACTTCATTCATTATCGTGATCCTCTATAATTCCCCACCTGCGCTCTATCTCCTCTGTTATAATTAAATAAACCTTCATTGCCATCAAATTACTTACATTACAACACATTACATCAAATTACATTACATACTGAATCGTAAGTATACATATATACTGAATCATAAGTAGCGAAATGACATGATATGCGGATCATTTTTCTCCCTTGTCCTTTCTTCCTATATTTTTCTGCTAACATCCTATTTTTTATTTTTTTTCTACTTATCTCCTCCACTATCCTCGCCTTTATCTTCATTCCTTTTCCTTTCTATTCTAATTTCTCTGTTTCATATGTCATTATCATAGTTCCTTTTCCACACTCCAGTTTCTGGCTTCCTCCCTTTGCTCCTCCGTCCATCCAAAAATTTCAAATTCATTCACCAAGTGCTCCCATGTTTCCTCTCTTCTTCCACGCACCCTACAACATTTTTCGCTCTCTTTCATCCAAAATATATTCCCTCTTTCCATACTTCCACAGCTAAACCTTGCAATCATTGTCTTCCATACTCCTATTCGACCCCCAAATATTCTGGCCTCGATCCTGCCACTTCTTTTTCCTTGTATTTTCTATTGTACCGGCTTATTCTTGTTGTCTTATCTCCTTTCTTGCATTTCCACATCCATCATCGTTCTCTACACACATTTTTCACAAACTCCACCTTCCATCATCCTATCATACCATCCTCTCATCGACCACCCACATCTTTCATACACTTTCTTTCGCTCCTTCACCCATTTATTCCCTGTAAGTATTTCATTGTCATCCTTTCTATCCCCTCTCTTTCCCTTACCGCCCATATTCTGCTTTATACAGTACTATACATTCCCCACACACTTCAAGAATCCTGAACCTCATTTTACCGAGTCTCCAAATGTTGCATTTCCTAATCTCTCTGCTGTTATTACGGATTTCTTCATTATCATCTTCTCATGCTCAGATTCACTTCCTTACACACCATTTCCGTTTTTTCCACATTCACCTGCAACCTTCTTTTCTCCATATATTTATTCACCCTTTCAATCATATCTTACATTTCTTCTCTTGTTTTCACCATACATACAAAATCAAATGCCTATTCCATACCTTCTCTTCCCCAAGCATTACCTCTCCACACTGCCTGTTTCTCAATACCTTTACGAAATCAGACATGTAAATATTAAACAAGCTCCCATTCATTGGTCATACGTGTCTTACTCCCTTATTTCAAACCATTCAGACATTCAAATTTCCATCCACTCTTACTCTTACTTTTGTTCCCTTCATGCATTCCCCTTACAATAATTATTCTTCCTGATATTCCAACTTCTTTCATCTTCATCCATCATTTCTCTTTCACTATGTTGTCAAATGCAAATATAATCTGTTTCCAGTACACAACTCTTGATTCATTATGTAATTTATCATTACCAAATTACCCGTTGTTCTTTTTCCCCTTATCAATCCACTTTTAGACAACACCCTGTATCTCACTCAAATATCAATATCTCACAATCTCAAAGATCTCACAATCCTTTTATTCATAATGAATGGAGTATATGGAGTATATAGGTTCTTTGGAGAACCTATACCTATGGAGTATATAGGTATCTTTTCCTATAGGTTCTTTGGAGAAAAAAGAACCTATATACTCCATTCATTATTGTGATCCCTCTATAATTCTCCACCTGCGCTCTTCCCCTTTCTTATATATATAGGGAATATTTCCCCTACCTACCATTCATCTGTTATATTCTCCCTCCTACTCCAAATTTCATTAAATCCTCTTACTAATGCATCAATGTCTTTCTTATTCGGAAAACCCCACACTTCACTTGGAACCCCATCAGGGTCTTCCGTACTTCCTTTATCCATTTTCTTTACTTTATCTTCCTCTTTCTTTATATCCTCATTTTCATCCGTACTATTTCCACTCATCCTGAACCCATTCTTTCTTTTCCTTATCTCCTCCCCCGTGTCGGCTCTGCTTTATTATCCCACTCTTAAGTTTACCATGCATTCTTCTCTATCTTTTCCTATCGTCCCATTCATTGTTAGATACTTGCATATGTCACTTTCATACTTCTGCCTTTAATCTTTTCCTTTTCCTCTGCTTTCCTCCTTTCTTCACGTCTCTTTCTTGCGCCTCCTAGTTTACACTTTGCTTCGTTATACTCCTTCCAATTCCCCATCTCTTACTCTGCTCAACACCTCCCTTACCTTATTTTCTCCTTACTCCATTCTTTATCTAAAGTATTCCATTGCTCCCAATTTCTCTTTCCATCACTTTTAATTCTCCGTTTCATGTTCCTCGTAATCCCTTGCATTTGTATAATAATTAAAAATGGTATAGAAATATTCTGGTCCAATATATGTGTTATCAATTAGAGTTGGATCAATAAGAATTATTAGAATTAGGGCACTCATGTTGGTACATTTTTTAACATAAACACACCAGCTATTATAATAAAGAAGAATATACATGGTTTAAAGTTTTTTTAATGTTTAAATAGATTTTAAATCTTCTTTTTGCTCAACATCTGCCGGTGAAAAAGTACATTCTGCTGGTGAAGTTGTCCTAGTGTTAATAGGATTGTTTGAAACATTCTATACAACCAATTTGTGAGATATTTTCAAAAATATTCTAAATTATAAGCGTGGCAACGTTGCGTTTTATTGAAGAGAAAACAGTGGGTTTAATTTCATTGTATACATAAAGCAACGTACCTTCTATGTTTGTGCAAAGTATTAGCCTTTCAGCGCATATTTATGGGAAATCGAAACTGGCGAATATCATCATAATTTGGGCCTATAAGAAAAATAAGTGTTTTACTGGTCCAGTAGCTAAGGAGAACTACTTGAACGTACATGCACAGACTATTTTAAAGCCACTTTTTGCGATTTGGGAGCTCCAAAACGTGATTAACAATAAAAATTGATTAATTTTATATCTTTCATTTATCTTATGTACTCCGTACATGGTATATAAAAGATAAAAAGACAAGCTGTCATATAGTTCTTACTATAGTTGTTTTTAATTCTTTACAGGTATCCCGGAAATTCGATTCGGTGGCAAGCCATTTGTTGAATCTATCATTTCAGAAATTTCAAGTGCAAATGCAGAACCGCTTCCAGACGATCAAACGTCAAATGCCGAAACGTGAGTCGGCGCGTCGAAATCATCCGCTCGCTTGCGAATGCGATATAATCGAGACGATCTATATGCGTTTGACTCTATTGCAGATGTCATTTGGCAAGCATATCGAGCGGAAACATTGTTGTTTTTTTCCTGGAGAAATCCTGGACGAGGTATAGATTTTAAATAGTCACTTTATTCAACGAAACATTTAAAATATTGATGCTCAAACAATGCAATAATAATTTCTAAGTGCATATAAGAGAAATGGGTGCAGCGCGATTGTTAGTCGTTAAGATGTCGTACAAATGGAGAAATTTTTATTGAAAATTTCATAATAATAATTATTATATAAACGGCTAGCTTTGTCCGTCTATCTGTCCGTATACTTATATATAAACGTCTAGCTTTGTGAGGAGGAGTAGTATTCTGATTTTCCTGAACAACGACATGATTGAAGAGAATTTATTATTTTTATTTATGTTCATTGTGATTTTTCTTGTGCCATTTAATATGTGAAATAAAATGTCAAATTTTGTAAATACATTTAACGTATCGGAAATTTAATTTCAAACGAGATCGACTTGAACTACTCTGTCCAAATTTAAAAACAGTATAAGACATAAATTATAGCCTGACAAAATATTGAAGAGAGTTGACGCGTTTTGTATTGTATTTGTATGTACTCTTTTAACTTGATCTGCTATCGAATTTTGTTTTTTTTTTTTACTTTTATTTCTTTTTCTTTTATTTTTTTGTATGTCTCTGCAATCAACTATATATTTGTTTTATATATTGTATCAGAATACCCGTTATGTTGTCTAGGGGGGTGGGGTGATCCCGTAAATAAATCTATTGGCTTACGTACTATTGAGTCTACTCATGGTCTTACCGTAAGTGTAATGACTAGCGTTGTTATCAAATACTTAAATGACCTTGTAATGAATGTTGCGCACGAGCACTTGTATGGTCATTTTTATACAAGACATTAAAAACGCATTAAAATTTTCTGGTATTAGTGGTCTTTATATATTGACATGGTGCAGTACTAACGTAATGGAGTTAGTTTTGATGACGCCATAGCAGCTGTTTGGAACGCAGAGTCGGCAAAATACAAATAATTCCATGTTGAATAATTCTACACGTGATCTATTTGTAATTTTGTACTTTCGTCACCTTGTCTGTGCCTATCGTTTGTTCTAATGTATGTGAGTGTAGTACTTTAGTGAGTTGTATACATTGGTCCATGAGTTGTGAGTTAATTAAATTTGTAGTCTTACATTATTTACGACGTCTACTTTAGGATATATTTTTTAATAGGTGTATAATATACTGCATCACATTCAAATAACACCGAAACTACAAAGACCTTACAAAGTCTATGATGAGTTATTTGATCTGTCAACAATGGCCATGGAGTATTTTAAAGAAGTTATAGAACCAAACCTACCTGAAATTACGTACTTTGGAGCTGATTTTCTCGACTTCAACACATTTCCAAGTAATTTTTGTTTGTTAATATAGACTTATTAAAAATTGATGTTGAAAAATTTATATTTTTTATTACTATTTTTGCAATTTTATAGGGGGGGAATTTTATTTTACTACTAAATAAAACATTATGCTTTCATTATTCGTGTTCTAGATTCTGGTTCGAATAAATATTTGGCAATCGATAGTAGTCCATTGAGTGAGAGTGCGGAAGAAACAAAAGAATCGCTTGATCATCGGATCGATCATCATGGTGAACTTGATCATGGTGATGATCAGCATATTGTACCGATCGTACCACAATCGAATATGGTATTGAGAAAAAGGATACGAAAAATCAAACAGGGAATGAAACGGTATAATAGTCAGTTATCGATATTGAAGCAGGACTTGCGTAGTTGTAAGCGCAAGACGGCCGAACAACAACGTCAGATCTCAGATCAACAACGACAATTAGCTGATCAGCAGAAGCAAACTGTTGAATATGCAACACGGCTTGACGAATACGATAAGAAAAATGATGAGATCTCTCGAAAATTTAGCACATTATTGCAGGTATATTTTAGACCTTTCTTTAATTTAAATGAGCGTTATAACTTAACATTTTCTTTATTTTGATGACGTAAACATAAATAATACAATGTGTAACTGAGAAATTTATTTATTTATGTTTATGAAGAATTTCCAAACATTTAATGCACAAAGTCGGGTGGTCAAAATGTGTTAACACCTTTCTATTGTACTTCATTCTTGCTCAGAAAGTGGTTTTTAACATCTGCAACGTTTTCAAGTTTTTCTTGTAGTACCAGGATATGTTTAAATGCAGTGGTTTAGGCTTCAGTTGTGGTGGTGAGGTTTATTGTGTATAGTTTTTTTCTCTGAATTTTAACAAATCAAATTGCTTATTCCCCACTGCTGATGAATGTATCAAGCATTTGACATCGAGGTCCCACAAATCAATTTTATAACCTTTTTTTTATCACTTAGCGGCTTTTTTTTCAATCTGTTATAATACGATGTCGGAAATGTCAACGCCCTTTTTTTGGCATTATTGTAGAACGAAAACTGCATCAAGCTTCAATTTTCCATGATTTCTCTCGATTATGACAAATATTTTTGTTGCGCTTACAAGTAGTTCACATGGAAACTGGCCTTTCATCCGTCCATTTTAGAATCCTCTGCGATCTTGCAAACTAACAATTGCACCTCGTCTCTGTTTTTGTTTGATTTCTGGTGAAGGAAATTTCCTATTTACTTAAACAAATAGGTAGATTTTTCTAAAAGTTCTTCAGCTAAGGGCGCACATATAAAAGCTATCAGTAACTCTTGTATGCCCTTCATGTAACAAGTTGTCTAGCAATCTCATCACTACATCATGCGAATGCCTTTTTATTATGGCGTCGCCTTTTTTTTTCGGCGTAAAAATCAAGATTGTAGGTGAAAACTGAGTTTATATATTTTGATACCACGTTGCGTATCAAAATATATAAACGAAATATTTTATTTTCGTTGTAGCATTTAGGTCTTCTAGATTCAAATGTTTTAATCACATAGTATCCTGGTTCTGTGACTACTCTTACAATCTTGTTTTTTTTTTACTTATTGAGTATATGTCATTTTATTTTTTATATTAAACAACTTTGTAGTGTATCGTTCATCTTTACTAGTGCATGAGGGGACGAATTCCTCGTACATTATTGAAGAAGAGTTATCAAATTGACCAACGTTTTCCAACTAAATCATGCATACATTTATTTTCTTCTAATTCCATTAAACTATGACTAATTTTTCTTTCAATTAAAATTATAGGAACTAAACAAGTGCAAAACCGAATTGCAATACTGGCGTTCTAAATCGCCAGCAACACCGCCATTTTGCAATAATTGCGGCTCGGCGATTATATCGCCACCTGATCGCGATGAATTAGAAGCGCTCATCAATCAGGGCGTGCTTCCACGTGATCTCGAACCCTTGGCGGTCGAATTAGTTGGGCCACAATTGATCGCACCAATTGTGGGAATTGTTGAATGCACGCTTGATGCAGGTATAGCATACTATTATGAACACTCCCATCATAGGCACATTAATAGATACAAGGCGATAAAGTTTTGATGAATTTTCTAGAACGCACAAAAACAACTTCAGACCCTCAACAACAGCAAGTACAAATCGATGCAACATCATCAACCACGTCCGCTGGACTGCATCAATTGAAAGAAGTGGCAATCAGCGTTGATACAACAAAAGAGATGGTCGAATCGGAATTAATAACTACAAGTGATGCACATCACCATCATCATCATAAAAGTGGTAAACGAAAAGCAACTACATCTGCAGCTGTTTGTGAAGGAATGGGAACACCGGCTATCTCATCTAATGATAATAAAAAACCACGACGATTAGCTGCTAAAATGTTACGAGGTGGAAAACGGGTTAAGATTTAAATTAATCGATGAGTAATATCCAAGAGAATTAGATTACTATGAGGTATATTTTTTATATTTTAGACGGATGATCAAGTATAAGAATATAATTGACACATTTCATTTTCATCCCTTCGCTTATCAAATTATTTTATGTATTTATATCTGATACCATCGTGGGTTGATCCTCTTTAATTTTTATTGACCGATGGCGTTATGAACTAAAACGCAGTGACGGTCTAACGTGTTCATTTAAAGTTTGTTCTCATTTATTTATGTTTTGTATATTGATAAAAATATTCATTTTATATTACGGATGACCTTACGTCAGTTTTCTTTTGAAGATGTTAGCTTTTCTTAACCGAAATATTGAGATTTAAATATTTTTTAACCGTTTCTAACGACCAATATTTATTTAGGACCACATATATATTTTTTTTTGTTTTAAGTGTATGATTAATCGACTAATTTTATCACTGACTTAAAATACAAATTAACAGAAAATTATCATTTATTAATTTGACAATTTTATAACTGACTTTCTTATTTTCAGCTCAGTTATTTCTTGGTCTTTGTTTTATTAGCCGATCTTTTATTTTATAAAGAGATCACGATTTTCAAAGTTCCTTTGTTTACCATTTATTAAAGTTTCTAAAATTCTATTATTTGTACTTCAAAAAGTACTGTTAATTCCTTTATGGCATTTCGCTTTTTTCTTGTGGTATTTATTGAACAAATTTCACTTAACGCGAATATTGAATGAAATGTTTTACATATTATTTTTGTAAGTATTAATGCTAGATGGAAGTTTAATCGTAGAATACTCAATTTTACTTATATTTTTAGTATCCGGTTTTGAACATTTCTGTTAATCACTAAAAAATCGTTTTTGTTTAAACTTACTTAAAATATCGAAAATTCTTCAAATTAGATTTACGTAAGGCTTTCTGCTATGAATTAATAATAATTTTCGTTGATTTTTTTTATTACTAACAGACACGCGTATGAGATGTTTTAAGTTATGGAATAGTATTATTTTTTTACTTCATTTGTGTCAAACTCTAGTACGGATACTTAAACTTAATTGCAAGCATGTGACCGTTTACACATTGCCTACTTTAGTATCACAAATTGATTTAGAAATAAAACGTCTTCAAAAAATTCTTCTAATTGTTATTGAGAAATAAAATTATTGCATATATTTCAAGCAAATTCATATAGTTCAAGTACATAGATAAAATATATAAATATAAAGTAAACATATATAATACAATGTGTAACTGAGAAATTTATTTATTTATGTTTATGAAAAATTTCCAAACTTCCTTCTTGCTCAGAAAGTGGTTTTTAACATCTGCAACGTTTTCAAGTTTTTCTTGCAGTACCAGGATATGTTTAAATGCAGTGGTTTAGGCTTCAGTTGTGGTGGTGATGTTTATTGTGTATAGTTTTTTTCTCTGAATTTTAACAAATCAAATTGCTTATTCCCCATTGCTGATGAATGTATCAAGCATTTGACATCGAGGTCCCACAAATCAATTTTATAACAATTTTTTTATCACTTAGCAGCTTTTTTTCAATCTGTTATAATACGATGTAGGAAATGTCAACGCCTTTTTTTTTTGGCATTATTGTAGAACGAAAACTGCATCAAGCTTCAATTTTCTATGATTTCTCTCGATTATGACAAATATTTTTGTTGCGCTTGCAAGTAGTTCACATGGCAACTGGCCTTTCAACCGTCCATTTTAGAATCCTCTGCGATCTTGTAAACTAAGAATTGCACCTCGTCTCTGTTTTTGTTTGATTTCTGGTGGAGGAAATTTCCTATTTACTTAGACAAGTAGGTAGATTTTTCTAAAAGTTTTTCAGCTAAGGGCACACATATAAAAGCTAGCAGTAACTCCTGTATGCCCTTCATGTAACAAGTTGTCTAGCAATCTCATCACTACATCATGCGAATGCCTTTTTATTATGGCGTCGCCTTTTTTTTTCGGCGTAAATTTCAAGATTGTAGGTGAAAACTGAGTTTATATATTTTGATACCATATTTGTGCTGACACATGTTGGCGAAACTTCAGACGCTTTCGCCATGGAATCATGCTCTCATCTATAACAACTTTTCTCGTGTTTAACAACACTTTTAACACTATTAACAATATCGCCCAATATAGTCTGAAATTTTCGCTGAAATGAAGATACTTCAAAATATTTAAGAACCTATCACATCTCATGGCATTTTTTATGCGAAAATTGATAAGCGTGTTATTTTTCGACCATTTCTGGTACTTGCACTACGCCCATAATGAGCAAAATTCCAATAAGTCTATTCATGTCATCTATGTTGGCAGATGTCCAAGATTGCTGATATTTTCTAGTGTTAGATTTTAAATACTCATTACTATCAACTTTGCATTGAATAAGTAGCATATCTGTTGGTGTTAACGATCATAAGTTTCAAAACACTATCAGCAAGAAATAATTTCTACAGAGAAAACGGATTATTACAATCTAAATTTGTCTCTAACATACATGTTCTACATTTCTCCCTCTTTCTGGCTATTGGTATCCATTGTCTGTTATCATAATTTTCTTCTAAGTCGTTCACTGAAATATCATCTTCTGTAGAATCTTCAGTAACACACCAGTTACACTATCCGTCCGTTCACAATCAGTAACATCACTTTCTTCCGAAGTGATATGATAAATGTGTTAAGTGCTGTATACTCGTTGCTATGACAACCACCGATAGCGCAGGCGTACGTGATAATTTTGCACTTTCTAGATGAATAATAGCAAGATGTGATCAACGCCACCCGATCAAACATAATACGCAATTCATTGGTTTAATGATTAGAAAAACCGATAAATTCCATATACACAATAGTACACAAATCTTCCACAAATTGTCTATACAAATTCACTAACTCAGATTATAGACACGGGAACTAAACTAGAGCAAATGAAACAATTAAAAACTTACTGGACATATTCAAAATAAAATCAATGTGTTACAGAGTCTAACATAGTAAATTGTATAATGTGAACATAAGATCATTATTCTAGAAGTAGATATGCAATCTAAGCAAAACAAAAAAAACAAATATCAAAGAAGATGTATCATATAAGAAAGCAAACTTATAGGAAATTCAAACGACACTAGATGAAGTTTTTGGAAGCCCAAATGAATGTATACTTCTACAAGACCGAATACAATATTAAAATAGTGTATAGTGTTCAGAGCACCTTTATAAACTACAAGATAAAAATAGTAAGTCCAGCATTCAAGAAAAAGTTATTAGATAAGTTCGTGGTAAGACTTTCAAGTACATATGGGGGTCACAGTTCAAAAGGATTTTAATTGGGCTTATATCCAGGATCTAAAAACAGGCATATCGAAGATTATCTAGTTCATGCGCTCTAATAGTAACATATTACGTCCTCAAAATGTGACTGAATTATTATACTACCGCTTTTACCAATGGCGTCACAATATTATTATTATCGAAAAAATGAAATTTCGAGGAGTTAGATCAAATTCATTTATTTACTCCTAGAAACGTTCTACGTTTCGATAGTAAGTTCCTATCATCTTCAGCGCTCTGCCGTTTTTATTGATAATTAACTTTCTACTTCAATTATTACAATTTTGAATTTATTGTTATGTTTAAAATTGTAATAATTGAAGTAGAAAATTAATTATTACTAAAATTGTACAGCCCTGAAGATGATAGGAACTCCCTATCAAAAGTAGGCCATTTGCAAGAGTAAATAAATGAATTTGACCTAACTTCCAGAAGTTTTACTTTTTCATTATTAAGAGGTCAGGAAATAACATCATCATTGCAACGTGGACATCTCGGAGTTGATAATAATTTAGAAATAGTAAAAAAAATTATAGTTTTAAAATAGATTTTATAAACTAATTTTATTTTCTTTGTTGGATGGAAGTTCATACATTGTTAGTTACATCTTACTTATAGTTACAAAACATCTTTAAAGGATGGTAGTGTTCCAATACTATTCAGCTAATTTAGCAGCAAAATTCAGCTAAACACTTTACGGCGTACCGATGGTCACATTCACATAATATATCCGTATTAGAGTTATTAAAATGAATGTTCAAATTTCTGTTAATCATTTTTAACACCTGCAAGATTAAACATCTAATTAACCTAAAAGACAATCAAATTTAACATTTATATTAAATTAAATTTATTATAAAATGTAATATAGCGTTACTAATTAATTTAAGCGAGTAAGTGAATAGGTATTAATTACAATATTTTTTCGCTAATATTATTTAGATTTTTGATCTCTTAATATAATATAAATATTCCTCATTGGTGCAAGACATACAAAACTTATGTGGTCCACATGGATTATCAGTAGTTGTAATAACAATAATAATAATACTGCAATTTAATTGCCTTTATTAATCGATGGTTATGACGTAATATTGATATAAGAAATCGATGAGTAATAAGGAAAAATATATTTATGAAATGATTATAAATACTTTCTTCAGGAAGCATAAGCCATTTGCTAATTTGTTCATAATTTTTCGCTCACATTTTTGTTAATCTAATTAATTGTTTTTATAACATGATTCATCATCTATTAGTTTGATTTGTGTGTAACGTTGGATTATAACAGTTTTGCTGCCTGATGCATGATCTGTTGTCAAGGGTTCTAAATATTCGGAATCGTTTCATACGTTGATTGATGTCCGTCTATTGGTTTTCATTGATTTTCAGTTTTTGTTATGAACTACAAACTAACAGAATGGAAAGCATTGAATATGCTAGTTCAACTATGCTTCTATTTTCTCAGTCTGCAACTCCGTTTTGTTTGATGACTCATTGATGAATAAAATCTTTACTTTACGGTCAGAAGTTTTAAGTTCGCTAGCTATTTAAGCACATGGCGAGATCGTTGTTCTGTTTTGAAAAGTCATCTTTAAAAAAATGGATTGAGTCAAGCGTATTCTCTGATAATCTATGATATAATCAACTCAAAGAATACGTTACACACCATTATCTATTAAAAGGTTAAATCAATTTAAATTCTTTTAGTACCTGATTTGTTTAAAATGAACCATTTTAATTATAATGTTTAACTTGTAAGTAGGATAGAAATTACAAATTTTAAAATATAGTCTAATTTCTACTTAACTAAGGTGATAAATCTTAGGAGAGAAATGTTCATATATAAGAATTTTATCTAGAAATACCTGACGGAAAATAACTTTCTTGTAAAATTATATTTCCTGAATAATTTTTAGATAATAATGGACAAGATATGTTTAAAAAAGAAAATGAGGGAATATCTTCGTGTCTCATTTGGTTTTTATTTCTTTTTAAAACTGAACATTAGGAAGTTACTTAATTTTGTTCTTGATATACTTAATTGTCTAGTGATTACTGTTGATTTTTTGAACTTTAAAGCATTACTAGCAAATTTTCTAAAATTTCAATATTCTTGACTATTATGCAATAACAATGTTTCAATTTTTTTTTATTATTATTATTTGACAGTTTTTTGCGATTTTCTTGAGTACTTGGTTCTTGGACTTTTTGTGGAACGGTTTAAGTTATTTCTCTCGCATCTGATTTATTAGTTACAAGTTTTTTAAAATATCCTACTCACATACATGTTTATGCATCGACTCAATATGGCACAAAACACATAATGGTTCAGATGCAGCTCCTTCACTAGGGATAAAGTTAAACGACAAATAAGTGTTATGATTTTGATAATTACATAATTCTAATTTAGCTATGAATTTAGAACCAGTAAGAAACGCTTCTTGAGGTTCCTCTTCACATTTGAGATTCCTTCTTTACAATAAAAATAAACAAAATAAATAAAAACTGTTTTGTTTATGTTTACTAACCCTTTCTCTTGTCCAGATATAAATCCGTTATTAAAATTAAACAATGTTGTGGGAGCAACTTTATAATCCAAAAACTTAACTTATTATTTATTAATGATAAATTAGAAAGAGAAAACATGATTCACATATATTTGCTATTTTGATCTTCGTTCGCATAGAAGGCATCTGAGCTGTTTACAAATGCATTAACCAAAGTTGAGGCAACTACAGATTTGGATAACGAGTTCCATGCCTGCACAATTCGATTCGAGAGGAAATATCGTCGCGGCAATGACCTCTATCGCGTTGTATTTTACTTGAAGCTGTGACCACGCAAGTGTACATTAGTATTTAGTTCATACATCGTCTGTAGTTTGGCACAATTATAGTATCTTCTGAGTGATTTATAGGTGTCGATTAAATAATCCTCGTTCGCGCCTATCCTTAAGGGATGGCAGTTGCAGGTAATGCTCATAACATATTTCCTTTAAAGCAGGAATCGTGGTTGAACTCTTAAGGAGTTCAATGTCTTATGAAATACGGTAACCATACCGACGATACCTACACATTTAGGGGACGAATGTATGTTTTATATATTCTCAGAAATACAGTAGGCGTTAATGTTGGAAGACACTTTTGTACCATACAAATGAGAGAATTCGTTTTGTTTACTAACATTCCTATTTGATGATCCCATTTCAAGTTATGGCATATGGTGATGCCCAGGTCTTTCCGTTAACCCACTTTACGCAGTGCGATTCCAATTTACTTGATTCCCAATTCTCTGATTTTTCTGACCCACTGTACGTTTATCAAGATTCAAATGCAATTCCCGATATTATCTAAATCCGTTTGGAGGCCATTTGTATCTATTGACGGGTTCGCGTACTTTAGCATCATCCGCAAAAAGGATATGTGGCACTTTACAATTTTTTTGAGATCAGCAAAGAAAACAGGGGACAATACACTGCCTTGAATCACCCCGCTATGAATCATTACTGCAGATGAGAGCTGACCTCCGACCCGTACTCTAACATTTCTGCTATTCAAATATTTTGAGAGCCAGTTAAATATTAGTACATCAGTTCCATACTGTTCCAGTTCAATAACAATTTGTTAATAATAACCCGATCAAACGATTTCTTAAAATCAAAACTATATCTAAGCTATCATTATCATCCCAACTTTTTGTTCACTCATTGAGATTGGAAATCATATTTATTTTTGTTGAAAGTCCAAATATGAATCCATTTTGTGAATTTGGTATACTGCCATACAACGATATCTTCGTAGCAATGATAGACTCCATGCACTTGTAATACTGCTAAGTAAACATGTAACTCCATGCTAAGTAAACATGTAATACTGACAGGTCTATAATTATCGGCTTTTTTGCGATCCCCACTTTTAAAAATTGGTACTGCATGCGATGCCTTCCAGTCTGATATAATCATACCTTTACACATTGATTTATTCATAATTGCTGACAGTATTGACTCCAGCATAGCCATAGTCCTCTTAAGATATATCGCTGAGATGCCGTCAGATAAGTGTATTTAATGTCATATGCATGGCAGTTTGCAATGGACAACTTTAACCGTAGTTAAATGGGAAATAAGAGCATTACTAGGTTCTGTGAAGTTTCTAATGAATTGTTGAGAGAACATATCCGACACGGTTTGAGAATCGCTGGTTGTTTTATTTGTACATGTATTTTTCAAATGAGAGAGAGCTTGCAAAACTTTTTATTTCCACTATCGATTGAGTCTTTGACGTGCTTATCATAAGCCTTTGTAATTTCAGTTTTTACTGCATTATTAGTATTTCTATATATAACATAAGTTTTATTATTCTTATATCTTTTCCAAAGGCTACGTTTCTTATGGTTTGGCTTTTATGACACACTTATGGTTTATGAAACATTTAAAGTCAAACTTATGGTTTAACACTTATGAAATTTCACTTGTTGGTTGTTTTTCAATTGAAATGTGTTTATTACAACCCTGAAAGTACCACTATGATAGAAGAGCAATAAGTAGGTACTGTTGAATAATAAACGCAATTAGTTATCGTTATTTTATTATTAGTGTATAGCGCAAATTTACAATTTATCTCATGAAATTTACCAATAAGTTTTCCCGCATTCTTCAATATTAGAAAACTTTGAAGTATTTGAAATTATTAAGAATTAGCTTCAAAATGTTTTGCAACTTCTGTATCAGAAATGCTATCTACAGTAGACTCAGGACTATCCGAGGTAATTGGGACCGAGGCCACTTCGGATAAACTAGGATAATACGGAGGTTAAGTAAAAGCTCGTGAAAATGTATAAAATTG